>WNWK01002975.1:90000-147500 GCA_009830355.1 Cherax destructor
TGGACGAAATTGCCATCCCTCAGGAAGTATCCCACACACACAGGAGAAATGGGGATGCTGCATTTCAGAGTTTCATTTGAATCTTTGTCTGAATGCTTCTGTCATTTATCTATTCAATGAATGATTGTGAATGTGTTTCTCTTTTAGGGTCACTCTACACTAATGAGTAGCTTAAGATGCTTAACTATGCTTCCCACCTCCAAAACTCAAGTCTGGCTATTCGGTTTCTCTGAATCCTCTCATAAATGTTATATGTATTGCTTACCAACAGCACGACAAGCCATGAAAATTGGTGTCTTCATTCAGCCTTACCACATTCTTCAGTATATATTTGCTGGAATAGACTGGAAAATTCGGTAGTTGGTGATTCGTCTCATGCACTCAAACCCTTTCTGGGACAACCCATACCCCTTCCTTATTCCGCTCCTGATTTACACACTATTTTGATCATCCTATTCTCCTCTACACAAGTTTGGAATCATTATAACCTTGCAATTGTCAGCATGAAAACTAAAGTTTCACGGCCTCGACCACTGCGTTAAGATTCCCCCATTACTCAAAATTTTCAGTCTGCTTTGGAAGGAGAATTTCCTCCCAGTTTTGTGTTATCCCTGAGGAACTACACATTTTACATCTAGGCACTCGGATAAGTTTCAGTTCAGTGCTATTCACTGTTTCCTATTGATGTGTCAGTCATTATTCATGGTATAAAGTTCACGAAATACAACGTACGCCTTCGATGTTGTACTTTGTCTGTAGTGTTTTGGAAGTCAAGATATTCTTCATCTGTTTCGAATTTTTCTTCGCAGATTTGTATAAATAATTAGAAAAGTCGAGAAGATCAATCAAAATCAAACTTTTGATATTGAGAGCAATTCGTCTTTCAAATTCCTGTCTACCACTTCTTATCTTTCTCTTCGTTGTATATTCATTTATTTCCTTCTTGGCCTGATTATACTGAGTAATTTATAGTATTATTACCGAAGTGATTGTAAACAAAAGTTGCTGAAATCAACTATAATCGAAATTACTCAATTTCCATAGTAACTTTGGCAAAAACCGCTATACAATTATATAATCCTTAATATAATATTACGTGATTCAAGGCAAAAGAGCATGGAAGCCCAAAAAAAAAAAAATTGTAATAGATTAAATTATAAGAGTAATTGCATCTGAAATAATTAAAATTGAGCAGATTTCTTCAATTGATAATATGGTATTTAAATCAGAGATTAACAAATGAGAATAAGGCAAGTATACTTAAAATACATGAAACGTTTAGTACATTCTCTGTACATATTTAAAGAGGCGGGAATCACAACCCATATATAACTCTTGCAAGGTAATATAGACTAGTCAGCATGTACTTTGTAAGGGTGTTTTATTTATTTTTTTAAGAATTATACCTTCTACTATCCCTCTGTTCTACGATGAAATACCTCACTAGTATCCCAGATCTATCTAACCAAGAACACACAAAAAATAAAAAGGCACTATAAAGATTTCCCACTAACATATATAGTTATACATCTCACAACACCTACGTTTCAGAGTTACATTATTTCTCCAAACACCAGACCATTTAAGACCATCAAACAGAAAATTACTTAGGACGCTAAACCTCCGTACAGGCAGAACACTATTCGTCGGTCTGGAGTTTTGAGACTTTCTGATCGCGGGTTCTAACCCCACCCGTGGTATGGTTTAGAACACTATTGATACACAAATCATCCGAACATATAAGAGAGAGAGAACAAGTTACGACGACGTTTCGGTCCGACTTGGACCATTCACTAGTTATAATGAGGTCAGAGAATTATCTCTTGATACATTATTCCAGTATTTATCAGAGGCATTAGAGGTAACAAAAATGGTTGCCTTGCTGTTATTATTTATTGGTACAGTATCGTGGACGATATATATATTTGATTTTTTATTTCTCATTGCCATGAATTTCGACATGTTTAGAGTGACCTGCTTGTTCCTGGTGTTTTTGAAGTTTCATCGCATGAGGTTCATCGCTGACTTACAGAATTACTCCAATGGGTTTTTTTCCAGGTGCAAGCTGTATTGAAAATATTGTATGTAGAAAGATATTTCTGCTGTAACATTACTGTTGGAATTAAACCAAGATTCACTCAGAGCAATCCGGATGCTATGATGAAACGAAAGCTAGTAATTCGCCACATTTTTATAAAACATTATAGACAACAGTGTAAAATCTTGGGCTTGCATCCAGATGAACTGGTCTACATCATGCAATAGTTAGTTTAAATTCCTGATCTGACTAAAGCCACAGGCTGTCTTCTCACTCCTTCCCCCATTCATCACCACACCCCTCCTCTCCACTTTCACCCCCCCCCTACGTCACCTCATTTAGCGATTCTTTAAGATAATTCACATTTTTATTTCGTTTGTCATTTTTGATTAGCAGGAATATTCGCATTCCTTTTATGAACAAAGTTTATTCAAGGACTTAAAAATCTAATATTACGTATGTTATATACATTCAAATTTCGAAAAGCAAATGCAGTAAATTTTTAGAAAAAAAAAATAGTGTAACTTTCTTATCAGGAAATGTTCTTTTAATGACGACCGGAAAAATGTTTGAAAATAAATATATAAGAAAAGTCGTTAGCTCGCAATAGAAATATATAAGAAATATATTTTATCCCAAGTAATTAGCTACTACAAAGAGAAAATCTTCGTATTACTTCCTTGAAAAAAATTACCTCTAACAAATTGTTGTAAATATTGCAAATTTTATTATAAATTTTACGTACTTCAATAACGTCACACACACACACACACACACACACACACACACACACACACACACACACACACACACACACACACACACATACACACACACACATACACACAAAAATGCACACACACACACACACACACATATATAAAATATATATATATATATATATATATATATATATATATATATATATATATATATATATATCACACACACACTCTCTCTCACACTCGTCCACTCTCACTCTCTCTTACTGTCTCCTCTCCCACTCTCTCACTTTCAGACTCTCTTACTCTCTCTCTTGCTCTTCTCCTCCTTTCCCTTCCCCTCCTGCCCCTTACTTCTCCCTCTCTCTTCCAACTTTGCCTTTTCCTCTCTTCCTTTCCCCCTTTCTTTCCTTTATCATATTTCTATTCCTCTCTCTTCCTTCCCCATGTTCCTTTCTCTTTCCCTCCTCCCTCCCTCCCTTCCCCCTTTATCTCCCTCACCCCACTTCCCAATCTCTCCTCGCCTCCCCAGAACTCTCCCTGTTTCCCCCCCCACCTTTCCCCAATCTCCCTCTCCCTTACAACTCCACCACCCCCACACACATGCACACACTCACATACATGCACACACACACACAGCAGACACACATACTACAACACCTAACCCATTAAAAAAATGGGGGCCCAGAGTGGAAGTCGAAGACTCAGGGAAACAAAGGAAAATGGTCCTGGTAAGGAAATATGGATGGAAGAGCAATGTAAAAAGATGGAACAAGAGTGGGAAAGAAAACTAGGTGAGCTTTCTGTGAAAATGGAAAAGAGGATGGAGGCAGATAAGAAATGGGAGTTGCAAGCTGAAGCCTCAGAAGCCAGGATAATGGCCCGAGAATTTGACGAAATTATGCTGAAGTGAGTTACAGGGCTATTGCCTAGAGGAGACATGGCATCTGAATCAGGTACACTCCTACTGAACAAGGAGCCCAGTGGAAAGGAAGGAGACAAGACTTGTGTGAAGGCCCTATCAGTCCACCAAACAAGGCCGAAGAATGAAAGAGGAGAGCTGTTGTGAACAGGGATACAGTATGTGAGGGAGGAGAAGGTAGCGAATGTGACAAGTTCCATGCAGAGGCACGACCATACCACCAAGAGTTACAGGAAAAAATAAGGGAGAGAATGGCTATATACAAACAGGACCCAGAGACACAGCAAAAGGCAATGGGAAGAGGAGAGGGATAAGTTAGTGTTTATTCATGGGCTCTCAGAGAGCGAAGGGAGGACACATAATGAAAGACGGCAGAAAGAAAATCAGGAGATTGAAAACATCAAAGAAATAGGCAAGGAGGACATGACTTAGTAAATTTTTAGACAATTAAAGGGTAATTGAAGGGGAGAAATCGTCTGGTCAAACTGATTTTCAAGACAGAAACGGTGTGGAACAGGATCCTGTAAGAGAAACCACAGCTGAATAAATCATCAACATACAAGAGGGCGTGCCTAGACCTCGACAGAAAAAGAACAGAATGACACAGAAACGGAAGGAGCTTGGAAAAGAGACAAGAACAGAGTCAGTAGAGGACAACCAGAGCAGGGTAGAGCAACAAGCGTGCGCAAGCACACACACAAACACCCTCAGAACCCCACAGCCAAACACACTATCCAAACTTAGTCCCAAATATACACTGTGCTGTAGAGTCCCACAGCACACTGTGAGGTCCACCTCCCCCACAGACCTCCCAGAATATAGTGTTGGAGAGGAAACTGAAGGTATGGTACACAAACGATGATGAAATAACAAATAAGTGGGAGGAGTGTCAAGAAAGAATCAAAGAGGCATCACCAGACATTATAGCTCTCACAGAAAACAAGCTCACAGGAATGATAACAGGATATCAGATCTTGAGGAAAGACAGAGGGAACAGAGGGGATGGAGGAGTGGCATTGCTCATCAAAAACCATTGGGATTTTGATGAGCTGGAGAGAGATGGAGGAGAAGCAAAAGAGTTCAAAATAAAAACACTTTAATCTGGATGTCCCAAGGTGGTAATTGCAGTGGTGTATAACCCACCACAGAGCAGTAGGAGGCCAAGGCAAGAATATGATGAGAGTAACAGACCGTTGGTTGACACACTGGCTGAAGTGGCCAGAAGGGTTCATGTGAGCAAGGTAAAGCTGTTGATAGAGGGTGACTTCAATCATTAGAAAATTGACTGGGAGAACCTGGAGCCACATGGGGGCTCAGAAACGCAGAGGGCTAAAATGATGGAGGTTTTACTGGAAAACCTTATGTACCAACACGTAAGGGACACTACCAGAGAGAGAGGAGAGGATGAACCAGCAAGACTAGACCTAGTATTCACCTTGGGTAGTGCAGATATTGAGGGCATCACTTATGAAAGATCCCTCGGGGCCAGTCACCACGTGGTTCTGAGCTTCGAATACTTAGTAGAGTTACAAGTGGAGAGGGGAGCAGGAAGGGCTTGACGAATGATGTCAAACTAGAAAAGAGAGGACTACAGAGGCATGAAGAATTTTCTGCATGGGGTTCAGTGGGACAGAGCACTGGCAGGGAAGTCAATAAATGAGATGATGGAATATGTGACAAGAATACACAAGGAAGCTGAGAAGAGGTTTGTACCCAAGGGTAACAGAAATAACGAGAAAGCCAGGATGAGACCTTGGGTCAACCAAAGGTGTAGTGAGGCCAAAACCAAGTGTGCTAGAGAATGGAAGAAGTATAGCAGGCAAAGGACCCAGGAGAATAAGGAGAGCAGTCGAACAGCCAGAAATGAATATGCACAGGTAAGAAGGGAGGCCCAACGACAATACGAAAATGACATAGCAGCGAAAGCCAAATCTGACGCGAAGCTGATGTACAGCCACATCATGAGGAAAACAACAGTAAAGGACAGTAGAGGCCCTATCAGACCACCGTGGAGCCGGGAAAAGATGAGCATACCTGGAACAAACGAGCAGACTGAAGAAAACAAAAGAGCTAAACTATACATCGAGGCTCTAACAGACCACAGCAGTACCTCTGAAGGATAATGACAGACCACTGGGCACAAGGACAACAGATAGAGAAGAGAGTGAAGAAAGGAAAGCTGTGATAAGAACATAAGAACATAAGAAAGAAGGAACACTGCAGCAGGCCCACTGGCCCATGCGAGGCAGGTCCAAGTCTCCCGCCGGCTTAAGCCAATGCCCTGACCCAGCCAGGTCAGGTTACATTCACTTAAGGAAGGAGCACGGCATCTGACCTAGTAGCACAAACTAGTCAGGTCCAACTCACACCCACCCGCACCCACTCATATATTTATCTAGCCTATTTTTAAAACTACACAACGTTTTAGCCTCTATAACTGTACTCGGGAGTTTGTTCCACTCATCGACAACTCTATTACCAAACCAATGCTTTCCTATATCCCTTCTGAATCTGAATTTATCCAACTTAAAGCCATTGCTGCGAGTCCTGTCAATACAAGATATTTTTAGCACGCCATTTACATCCCCTTTATTTATTCCTGTTTTCCATTTATATACCTCAATCATATCCCCCCTAATTCTACTAAATCGAATCAGGGGATATAAAGGAAAATGCAGTGGGAAAATGAAAGGGATACATCAATTTTTGTTAATGGGCTCCACCTGTTCCACTGCAAAGTGTCCCCGGGCGGCAACGTCGGCTCTGACCATATCCCTGTCATAATTAAGCTACAATCCACCCCATTCCGCACACCCATCCGCCCAAAACCCAACCTGAAAACACTAGGCTTCGACCCCTTCAGGGACTACCTAGCAAACGACCATTCTTGACAACCAACCCTCCACTGCAATAGATGTGGCGATCGCCTCCCTGCACGAAAGAATCACCGAGGCCACTGACGCATGTTGCCAACCAACCAAATACAGGGTTTACCAACAGTACAAACCAACTAGGGAAATAAAAGACAGCATGAACAATTACCAAGCTGAATGCAGAAGGAACCTCCTCTCAGGCCAGCCCACTCGCGAGGTACTCCTAAGAATGAGAAGGGAATTAATAACCCTAATCACCCAGCACAAAAGAGACCTATGGAAATACCTTGTGCTTCAAGCTAATCAGTATAAGCGCCAACCAGAACGATTCTGGAGCAAGATCCGCAGACTACTGGGGGCTAAGCACTCACCCACTCAACTCCTCACACACTCATTCACTAACGAGGATGGCGAGGATGTGACCACCTTGCTCGATGACCCACAGGATCAAGCTGATTTGATGAGAGAGGTGTGGAAGAAAATTCTCTCTCACGATGTCAGCAGAAGATTTAACAACAACCACTACCTGTGGGTCAATCAGTGGCGTGACGAAAACTGGGAAGACTTCCAGCCAATACTAACAATTGATACATCTCTGGAACCAGAGCACCCTCTCACAAGGCCAATCATCCTTAAGGAAATGACCCAAGTCATTGGACGAATGAGAAATAAGGCCCCTGGCCCCTCAGGCATAACAGTAAAACAGATAAAATACCTACCCCGTAATTGCAAGATGTCCCTATTAAACATCTTAAATGCTATCCTGGCGTCTGGCCACTTCCCTACATCATTCAAAACAGCTAAGATGATTTTCATCTCTAAACCCAATAAGGACACCCGTAACCCAGAAAATTACAGACCTATCTCTCTACTGGAAGTCGCTGGCAAAGTCTTTGAGAAAATCATTTCCAATAGACTGAACTACTACATTGAATTCAATCACCTTTTCTCAGAAAAACAGTTTGGTTTCAGGTCCCATCGTGGAACGCAGCATGCTATCAACATCATCTATGATGCTGCTGTAAGCCTGAGGAATCAAGGACACCTGGCTTTAATTGCAACGAGGGACGTTCACAAAGCGTTCGACAGCCTCTGGCACGATGGGCTTATATTCAAACTTGCTGATCTACCAGATCATAACTGGACCTTTCTCAGGCTCATATTCAACTTCCTAACAGGCAGAAGCATCATCCCCAACTTTAATGGCAAATCTGCAGTCCCATTCACCCCAACAGCTGGCGTACCACAAGGCTCATGCCTTAGCCCCATACTCTTCAATATCTATGTAAATGACCTCCCGCAACCAGAACATAATGACACCATCATCACCCAATTTGCAGACGACGTGATTCATGTTGTGTCATCCGCCCCCATAACAGGTGCAACAAATTACAGGAGAGTAATAGCGAAAATGAAGGAGGAATTACGAAGAACAGCTAATTGGGAGAAAAAGTGGAGAATCACAACTAACCCAGAAAAAGTCCTCATTAGCACCATTGGCTGTCTCCCATCAACCATAGAAGACAAAGGAGGTATTTCCATGAGAGGATCACGGGTCGATATCAGAAACCCTAACAAAATCCTGGGATATGAGATCTACAGATTACTTAACTCCACTTCTCACATCTCTAAAAAAGTGAATCTAGCTAAAGCCGCCTCAGCCAACTATTCAGATTCAAAGAAGCCCCCCCCCCCCCACATCAAGAAGCACCTCTACAAGATGATGATCAGACCTCTGTTGGAATACCCTTGCGTACCACTATCACTAACAACTAAAACCAACAGGCTGCGGCTCCAACGAGTCCAGAATAAAGCCCTCCGCTTTATCACTGGGACCAGATTAAGGGACAGAATCAGAACTGAAGACCTACATGTACAACAAGAACTCGATGCAATTAATGTAAGGATAGATAAACTAGCGAAAAGACAGCTATACGACATGCAAGAACTATATGTACCTGATAGAGAACCCCCCAACCAGTAAACACAACCGACTATGTCATCACCACACACCCCCTCCCCACCGAACCCAAAGAATGACTCTGAAGCAAAGACTTAGGCGCTACATTCACAATGACAACTACCCACGACCAAGAATCCTGAGTGATCTCCCCGTCGAACCAGAAGAGTGGGTACCACCAGACCCAGTCTATGTTCAACAGCATAGATAAATACCCCATTTATGGGTGACCTACCTTTTCCAAACTACATCTTACAACTACCATTGTAACACCTACGAACTTCCTATTTTAGGACACCACCTCAGAACTGCTTGAACAACTCCGGGCTAGCCACCAAAAACATCAAAAGCCCAGCAACTACCACCTGTTGAAACTGCTCATCCAGCACCGGGCTGCCCACCATCAACACCGAAAGCCCAGAAACTACCACCTTTTGCGGCAGCCTTTCCCGAAAAAAAAAAAAAAAAAAAAATTACTATAAATAGTATGCATTCTGCCAACTCAGTGGCATGCTGTGATACAGCAGTATACCTGTGTGCAACTGATAGGCCGAAGGCATATCCTCCTCATAAAATTTATTTATGTATCACTCTACATACACACACTTATTATGTTGCGCCCAAGTGGATAGACCACTTACCTTTATAACCCTAACCTTCCCCTCTCCCCTCCCACCTATTTCCCAATTTCCATCCTTACCCATCCTTCTTCCTTCCCCATATTACCGACGCTCTGGTCAATCAAGCTCCAAGCTCCTCGTGCTCCTGCTTCCCGTCTCTCAATCCATCTATACCTTTCCACCCCTGCAATTCCTTATAACACCTCTATTCCTTATGTCCTCCAGTGACATCATTATGAGTTCCCTTAACCTGTCCTCACTGGATATTCCCCAATACTCACCCCAAGGTCTTTCTCATTAAGTGAGGTTTTCAGTCTTTCCTCACCGTACTCCATCCTTAGGAATTTTTGCCTTTCCTCAAGCCTCATAATTTTGTACTTGCTGGGTTAAATTCCCGAAGTTAATTTTCAGACCAGACCTGCAGCCTGTTGAGGTTCATTTGTATGCTTTCCTGGTCTTCATCTGCCTCTTTTTTCTTCATAAGTTTCTAATCATCTTAGAACAAGAATACATCTGACACTGTCCCGTCAGTCACGTCATTCACGTTTAGAAGAAATAGTATCCTGCCTATTACTGATGATTCTTGTGGAACCACACTCGTTACCTGCGTTCATTCCGACACCGTTTCTAACACTCAATGTTTCCTTCATGTTAGGTATGCATTCATCCATTGTAGTGCCTTCCCTGTTATTCATCCGTGCTCCTATAACATTTGTTCTAGTCTCTTGTGCTGTACTGTTTCAAAAACCTTCCTCCAGTCCTAGTTTTTTTCTGCCTCGCATGCATTACATTGTCGTAGAATCTAGAATGTTTGTGAGAGACATTTTACTCTCTCAAAAGTCATATCGCCTGTTATTTATGTAACCACACCTTTCTAAGTGTTCGACTAAATAGCCTTGCATACTATGCACGTCCCTGATAGTGGTCTGTTTAAATTCGACCTGTGTGTCTTCATAGCTGAAAATTGGGACTACTTTTGCAGTCTTCTAAACCTCTAGCAGCTGTACTCTGTCGATCACCTTGGTGAAGATTGTTGCTAGTGACACACACTTTACCACTGCTCCCTTTCTCAATACTTATAGAGAGAAATTATTTGTTCCCACTGCGTTAGAGGTACCAACCTCACATAGTAGCTTCTTCATATCTTCCCTTTTCTACGTGTTGTGTCCCCAGGTCTTGTAGGTGCACTTTACTGTTTCGGTACGCTGTTAGCCTTCCTGCTTCCTTTAAGAATACATCCCTAAATTTCTTGCGGAGCTCCTCACAGACTTCCTGGTCATTCCTTGTTAGCTCTCCTTCCTCCTTCAGCATGTTTACCTCGTCTTTTAGCTTTGTCTTCCTCTTGAAGTTGTTGTTGTGCAGCTTCTTACTTTTGGTTGGATTTGGCTTTTGATGGTACGTCATTCTGACATTGTTGTTTAGCGTTACTTTTCACCCATGCAAATTCAACCTTAACTTTTCTGTTAAAGTCAATGTTTTCCTTAGTTCTTTGCCTTCTTTTTATGCACGCTTTATCTTTAGCTTTAGCCTTTCTGCACCTTTGAGTGAACCATAGGCACACTTTGTTCTTTCCATTGCTTCGTTTCCTCCTATGTACGAATTTCTTTTCTTCTCTGGACTATTGAGACACGTTCTTCATCATCTTCCACTATATTCCCTTCTAGTTCTCTTTTCCACTGCACCTTTTTCAGGAATTGCGTCATGCCTATGTCGTCTCCTCTTTTAATGTTTTGTTGTTCATATCCTTACCATGCTGCTTATTTCTCCAAGTTTGCTTCCATAGGTTACTCGAAACACTGGACCATGCGGTCACTAGCACCGAGGATCTTTCCATATATATAATTTCTCCTATGTCAGAATCAGGTTAAATATAAACTCCAGTCATGCTCTTTCAGTATTTTATCTCTCTCTCTCTGGTTGTATCAGTAAGAAGTTGGTGAACGAAGTTCTCTATATACACATCCAGCATCGTAGACCTCCGTATTTCTGGTTCCCCTTGTTGCTCTAGGTTCTCCTAGTTTATCTCCTTGTGGTCAAAATCACCCATGACCAGTAGCCTTGTCCTGTTTATGTGATATCGTCTGCCCAACTCAGTTAGCCTATCCACCATTCCTCTGTTTGCGTTACAATCTTGTGTTGACCTCTTGCTGTTTAGTGGAGTGTTGAATGTACATCACTATCGACATCTTGGGACCTCAGATCTTCAGTGTACTTACTATGCAATCATCTACTTCTATTTTTCTCATCTCATTTAATTTACACTGGTTTCTGATGAGCAGTGTTACTCCTTCACCTCTGCTCCCTCAATCTTCGTCATAATCTAATATCCAGCTGAGAAGATTGCGTCTGTTATCAACTCTGTGAGCTTTGTCTTGGGATGCCTCCACTATTCACTCTTACCACTCTTACAAAGCTGTTACATTCTTTTCCGTTATTGAATTCCTGTTCTTGGGTTCATGAATTCCTGGTTCTTACATATGGATCAGGAGAATGGGAGAATAGTGTGTGGATTGGAGGAATAGAGAAGAATTGCACTGGAAGCAGATACGATACTGGATCGTAGGAGGGGAAAGTGTGTGTGTGTGTGTACTCACCTAATTGTACTCACCTAATTGTGGTTGCAGGGGTCGAGACTCAGCTCCTGGCCCCGCCTCTTCGCTGTCCGCTACTGGGTCTCTGCTCTCCCTGCTCCATGAGCTTTATCATACCTTGTCTTAAAACTATGTATGGTTCCTGCCTCCACTATATCTTTCTCTAGACTATTCCACTTCCCGACTACTCTGTGGCTGAAGAAATGCTTCCTAACATCCATTTGACTCATCTGAGTCTTCAACTTCCAGTTGTGTCCCCTTGTTTCTGTGTTCCCTCTCTGGAACATCCTGTCACTGTCTACCTTGTCGATTCCCCGCAGTATTTTGTATGTCGTTATCATGTCTCCTCTGACCCTTCTTTCCTCCAGTGTTGTTAGTCCTATTTCCCTCAACCTTTCTTCATAGGACATACCCCTGAGTTGTGGAACTAACCTTGTCGCAAACCTTTGCACTTTCTCTAGTTTCTTTACGTGCTTGACCAGGTGTGGGTTCCAGACTGGTGCTGCATATTCTAGTATGGGCCTGGCGTACACGGTGTACAGTGTCTTGAATGATTCCTTGTTAAGGTAACGGAACGCTAATCTTAGGTTTGCCAGTCGCCCATATGCTGCCGCAGTTATCTGGTTGATGTGTGCCTCCGGAGACATGCTTGGCGTTATACTCACCCCAAAGGTCTTTCTCCTTTGCCGAGGTTTGTAGCCTTTGTCCGCCTAGCCTGTACAAAGGCTACAAACCTCGGCAAAGGAGAAAGACCTTGGTGTGTGTGTGTGTGTGTGTGTGTGTGTGTGTGTGTGTCTTAGCATATATTATATTATTTTTTTCGAAAGAGACATAATTAAGAGAAAAAAATTATATGTTAATTACAGCTGTGAAATGCAAAATTTTAGTGAGTTTTCAGTACACAGATTATAAGAACGTTCTTCACGCACTGTTGTGTAACCGTCGGCTAGTCACCATTGAAAGTTGTGCTAGTATTTTTTATTTTATTATCATTCTTATTATTAGTAATTTTATTATTATTATTATAAGGAGTAGCAATAACAATACTATCATTATGACGAGTTTCCTCCTGAATGAGTCAAGATCTAGTTAGGTTGCCGCAGCTTCCTGCTTCCTCCCGGGTGGGTCGTTATACCTCCTCTGCTCTCATCGAGGATGCTGCCCCTGTGCACATTCTTTCTTAATATCTAAAGTTTCAGTAAAGTTGTCCGGTTCTGGCGCCAAAAGAACATAGAAGAATGGGTAGCCTAGTATTAATTTCCGTCCTCTTTCTGAGATGAATGCAACAAACTTCGTAGTATCTTTAACGAGGCAAATATTTTGTCTAAATTTTTGTTTGAGGCCATGAGAGGGAGGGCAAGAAGTAAGGGGGAAAGGATTCGGGTAAGACAGAACAGTGAAAGACGTTGTTTGTAGACAGGAAGAGATTGGGTTGAGAAAGGCAAGGTTACTTGGTCACTTTGGGCGACTCATACGGGTTAATCTTTCATCACATAATTTTCAAGCAAATTAACTTCTTGCTATTCTTGGAAACTTCTTCAATATTCTCTACAGTTCACTATTTTAGCACACATGAATGTCTTTCTTGCCTCAAGAGATACTGTGAAGGATCCTTCTTAGGATGAAAATAACAGTAAAACCAGGAACAAATGAGGTGATCCTAGCAATAATCAGTTGATCCGGAATGGCTGCATCTAGAGCTCAGCTCCAGATCCGGGTTCGCTGGCACTCCACCTGTGAGTGCCCAGCAGAAATCCTGTTGTTTAAGATACACGGGACTGGGATGATGGAATACGGTTATAACTTTGTTATCTCGAAGCAACGAAAAACATATTTTTTAATCTACCACATTGCCCCCCTATCCACCCTATCATACGCCTTTTCCAAATACATAAATGCCACAAAAACCTCTCTACCCTTATCTAAATACTGTTCACGTATATGTTTCACTGTAAACACTTGGTCTACACCCCCCCTACCTTTCCTAAAGCCCCCTTGTTCATCTGCTATCATGCTCTCCGTCTTCCTCTTAATTCTTTCAATAATAACTACCATACACTTTACCAGGTATACTCAACAGACTTATTCCCCTATAATTTTTGCACTCTCTCTTTTGTCCCCTTTGCCTTTATACAAAGGAACAATACACGTTCTCTGCCAATATCTAGGTACCTTACCCTCTTCCATACATTTATTAAATAAATGTATGGGGCAATGGGCGGGTAACCCCTTCTGGGATGCTTGAATGTGCGTGGATGTAGTGCAGATGGTAAAAAAGAGATGAGTGCTGATGTTATGAATGAAAAGAAGTTGGATGTCCTGGCCCTAAGAGAAACAAAGCTGAAGGGGGTAGGCGAGTTTCAGTGGGGGGAAATAAATGGGATTAAGTCAGGAGTATCTGAGAGAGTTAGAGCAAAGGAAGGGGTAGCAATAATGTTGAAAGATCAGTTATGGAAGGAGAAGAGGGAATATAAATGTATAAATTCAAGGATTATGTAGATCAAAATAAGGGTCGGATCCGAAAAGTGGGTCATAATAAGTGTGTATGCACCTGGAGAAGACAGGAGTGTAGAGGAGAGAGAGAGAGATTTTGGGAGATGTTAAGCGAATGTATAGGAACTTTTGAACCAAGTGAGAGAGTAATTGTGGTAGGGGACCTAAATGCTAAAGTAGGAGAAACATTTATAGAGGGAGTGGTAAGTTTGGAGTGCCAGGTGTAAATGATAATGGGCGCCCTTTGATTGAACTTTGTATATAATGGGGTTTAGTTATAGGCAATACATATTTAAAAAAAAAGGATAAATAAGCATACAAGATATGATGTAGGGCGTAATGACAGTAGTTTGTTGGACTACGTATTGGTAGATAAAAGACTGATGAGTAGACTTCAGGATGTACATGTTTATAGAGGGGCCACAGATATATCAGATCACTTTTTAGTTGTAGCTACAGTGAGAGTAAAAGGTAGATGGGATACATGAAAATAGAAGCAACAAGTAAGAGAGAGGTGAAGGTTTATAAACTAAAAGAGGAGGCAGTTAGGGTAAGATATAAACAACTATTGGAGGATAGATGGGCTAGTGAGAGTATAGGCAACGTGGTTGAAGATGTATGGGGTAGGTTTAAGAATGTAGTGTTAGAGTGTTTAGCAGAAGTTTGTGATTATAGGAGAGGTGGGTGTGGGAGGGAAGAGGAGCGATTGGTGGAATAATGAGGTAAAGAGTGATGAAAGATTAGGTGATGAAAGATTGGATATCAGATTGGAGGGAGAGAGTATGGAAGAGGTGAATGTATTCAGATATTTAGGAGTGGACGTGTCAGCAGACGGGTCTATGAAGGATGAGGTGAGAAAAGTTAGCATATGAGAGGTTTTTACAAAGTAGAAGTGATTCAAGGAGGGAAAAGTATATGGAGAGAAAAAGAAAGGTTAAGAGAGTGGTGAAGCAATGTAAAAAGAGAACAAATGAGAGAGTGGGTGAGATGTTATCAACGAATTTTGTTGAAAATAAGAAAAAGTTTTGGAGTGAGATTAATAAGTTGAGGAAGCCTAGGGAACGAATGGATTTGACAGTTAAAAATAGGAGAGGAGAGTTATTGAATGGAGAGTTAGAGGTATCGGGAAGATGGAGGGAATATTTTGAGGAATTGTTAAATGTTGATGAAGACAGGGAAGCTGTGATTTCGTGTATAGGGCAAGGAGGAATAACATCTTGTAGGAGTGAGGAAGAGCCAGTTGTGAGTGTGGGGGAAGTTCGTGAGGCAGTGGGTAGAATGAAAGGGGGTAAGGCAGCTGGGATTGATGGGATGAAGGTAGAAATATTAAAAGCAGGTGGTTATATAGTTTTGGAGTGGTTGGTGCTATTAATTAATAAATGTAAGGAAGAGGGTAAGGTACCTAGGGATTGGCAGAGAGCGTGCATAGTTCCTTTGTATAAAGGCAAAGGGGACAAAAGAGAGTGCAAAAATTATAGGGTAATAAGTCTGTTGAGTATACCTGGTAAAGTGTATGGTAGAGTTATTATTGAAAGAATTAAGAGGAAGACGGAGAGTAGGATAGCAGATGAACAAGGTTTCAAGAAAGGTAGGGGGTGTGTAGACCAAGTGTTTACCGTGAAACATATAGCTGAACAGTATTTATATAAGGGTAAAGATGTTTTTGTGGCATTTATGAATTTGGAAAAGGCGTATGGCAGGGTGGATAGGGTTTCAATGTCGCAGATGTTGCAAATGTATGGAATAGGAGGTAGATTACTGAAAGCAGTGAAGAGTTTATACGAGGATAGTGAGGCTCAGGTTAGAGTATGTAGGAGAGAGGGAGATTATTTCCCAGTAAAAGTAGGCCTTAGACAAGGATGTGTGATGTCACCATGGCTGTTCAATATATTTATAGATGGGGTTGTAAGAGAAGTGAATACGCGGGTGTTGGCAAGAGGTGTGGGGTTAAAAGGTAAAGAATCTAACACAAATTGGGAGTTGTCATAACTGCTTTTCGCTGATTACACTGTGCTTTTGGGAGATTCTGAAGAGAAGTTGCAGAGGTTGGTGGATGAGTTTGGTAGGGTATGTAAAAGAAGGAAATTGAAAGTGAATATAGGAAAGAGTAAGGTGATGAGGATAAAAAGATTAGGTGATGAAAAATTGGATATCAGATTGGAGGGAGAGAGTATGGAGGAGGTGAATGTATTCAGATATTTAGGAGTGGACGTGTCAGCAGACGGGTCTATGAAGGATGAGGTGAATCATAGAATTGATGAGGGTAAAAGGGTGAGTGGTGCACTTAGGAGTCTGTGGAGACAAAGAATTTTGTCCGTTGAAGCAGAGGGGAATATATGAGAGTATATTTATACCAACCCTCTTATATGGGTGTGAGACATGGGTGGTGAATGTTGCAACAAGGAGAAGGCTGGAGGCAGTGGTAATGTCATGTCTGAGATCAATGTGTGGTGTGAATATAATGAATTCGTAGTGTGGAAATTAGGAGGAGGTGCGGGATTACCAAGACTGTTATCCAGAGGGTTGAGGAGGGGTTGTTGAGGTGGGTTGGACATGTAGAGAGAATGGAACAGAGTAGAATGACTTCAAGAGTGTATAAATCTGTAGTGGAGGGAAGGCGGGGTAGGGGTCGGCCTACGAAAGGTTGGAGGGAGGGGGTAAAGAAGGTTTTGTGTGAGGTTTTGAGTGCAGTCACTCGGAAGGAGGGATGTTAAAAGTTGCAGTTTTATAACTGTAGTGTAAGCATGCCTCTGGCAAGACAGTGATGGAGTGAATGATGAAAGTTTTTCCGGCCACCCTGCCTTGGTGGGAAACGGCCAATGTGTTTATATATATATATATATATATATATATATATATATATATATATATATATATATATATATATATATCGACATGTTATGGGAGAACCTTGCTGAAGATATTGCCAATCTCCTGTAATTGAAAGATAATTTTTACCTCGTTATGTAGATTTCCCTCGTGCGATCTACATAATTACCTTCAATATAAATACATTCAGAAAAACAAATTGAAAAACACTCCTATGTTTCAATAATCCCCCCCACCCCAAAAAAAAAATAATTGTATCAAAGTTTATTTGTCTACATATGTCGTCGTAAAGCAGCCAGCATGCACGAGCGAGCAAGAAAATAAACCAGACAGTTTTAGTTCGCAAATTTGATAAAAGTGGGACCAAAATTTTGAAATAAAACCAGCCGTATACCACTGTTTTATACTTTGATAAGAATAATATGCAATTAATTTTTACAGTTATCTAGTATTGTTTAACGATGTTATTTTGTTTTATTATTATGATTATTATTATTATTTTATTATTTTTAATATTATTATTATGTTCTTTCAGAGAAACACTGAGTAATATATTGAGCGAAATATTGTTTAAATAACAAAGCTCATCTTGCCGAATAAGGCAAGCGAAAATTTGTGTATTCAATAATTTCGCAAGAGTTATTCTGAACCTAACAAAAAATATATATTTCATTATGTTTGTTTATTATTAAATTATTGTAAACTTATCTAAATAATATTTAGTTGGATTAGACTAAATTAAATTGCGCTTGTTATAATAAGGTTAGGCAAGTTTTCCAAGGTTATTTTGGTACAAAATTATTAATTTTTACATTAACATAACTGAAAAAATATATATTTAAACTTATAAAAGAAAATTTTAGAAAGGAATTAATTTTACACGAGTTCTTGATAACTGACCAGTTTTACATATTCAGCACGACATATATATGCAAAACAACCACTATGAAAAAAATAGCGAAATTCCAAGCGCTTTCTTGACTTCTCACATTATCAAGGAACTATAAAACATCAACAAGACACAATCACGTCACCATAACAAAGACCGCACCTGCATATGGCAAGTCTGCCAGATACAGGCTGTGGGCATCCCTCTGCTGGGTTTTGGCACAATAACTTCCAATCAACAACACCTACCAGGCTTAGCACTAACAGGCCGGTGTGTGAACACCAGCAGCATGTTCTGACGTGTTGTGTACGAAGGCTTAGTGCCAGAGGGGTGAGGGTGGATACAGAAATGTTAGTGGAAGGAAGGAGGCGGTTTTGAGGGAAGTAGAATAGGAAGAAGTAGGCGGAAGAGGTATACAGTAGTGTGCATATTAATTGGGAAAGTGATGAAAAAGACATTTATATGAACAAAAATATTATCTAAAAAATATGCGGCAATGATATGACAGATAATTAGTTTTATAAGAGATATGACTACCCTTTGTTTTTATAAGCATCCTGCACGTTATGACAGAATCGACCAATTAAGAACACATTTTGGCAAGTTCTTCGGCTGGTACCAGGTTCTAATAACAGCAGCATTTAGCTTTTTCACAGTTAAACAGCCTTGTTTCGCAGTCCTGCGATTGGTTATTTCACACAGATTCTCAATTGGGTTGGGGTCACTATAGTTTTGAGGTCAATATAGAACGCTTAACCCACTCTCTTCGAAGAATGCTAGCATTATTTTGGATATGAGGCATGGAGCAAGATCCTGCTGGAAATTTTTTTCTCCATTACTAAAATTTATCCACAATCGGAAGCAAATGAGTTGCCAGGATTGCCTTGTATTTGTCACTGTTCATCGTCCCTCAACAGTAAAAAATACCCCAAAACATCGTCTTAGGTGAATGATTCTGAAGAGGTTCGCCTTTGCTCCATCTTACAACCACTGATCTGTACCCATGTACTTCAAAATGCTCCTAGTCTGAAAATATATCTTTTCTACACTCATCTGTAGTTCATCCCTTATGATTGAGTGCCCACCGCACCCGTTTTTTCTTAACATCAGCGGCCAATAATTGTTTCTTTACCGTCTTTCTAGCAGTTCTGCCAATTTCAAGGAGCATTCGTCGAACAATTGAAGAATCAACATTTAGGCCAGCTGAAGCCAAATCTGTGTAGATCTTTGCTGGTTTTCTTGGGATCCTTTACAATATTTCTTATGATAACCTTGTCATCGTGAGATGTTGTCTTGCATTTTCTTCCACATCTTCCTCGACGCAGCGCTCCACAATCACCAGTGCTGTCAGCTCTCTTCAGAATCGAATCCGACCAACAGCCGAGTTTGCTAGGCTCAATTTTTTTTTAGTCTGTCTGGTACTCAAATCAGCATGTTTTCTAAGAGCTACAATACTTGCATGTTTCCAAAGCGAAACATCCATCATGAATTTCAGCAGTAATCATGAACTGAAGGGGAAAATTTGGCGAAACCACTTTCTCTCACGGAGCACGGTTGCAGCAATAGCCTTACTGAACAACAGCAGTTGTAGCACTGACCAGTCTCAGGGTAACAACACAGCTGAATGATTGCCAATAGTAGGTAGCAAACTCTTCTGAAAAGAAAAGAAAAGAAAAACTACATAATCCAGAGAATAAGACATATTATGATATAATAAATTTACTCCTGTCATATTTAATCTGCACACTACTGTAGGAAAATGACTGCGTGTGTCCTTCATATATCGTGCAAACATGATCAGATACCACAGTTTTTGTGTGTGTGTGTTCTGCACATTGTTCTTAGTGTTGTGTTGCTTTATGTGGAAATTGGGTAACATAGACATGATTATGCCTGCACGCCCAGAATGAGTCACCTTCCTCCCTACGTCACTTCCCATGAGACCTCCAGCCACATCATCAGGGTCCTCGCTCTTCTCTACCTCGCTTCTCCTCTTCCTCCACCATGAACCACCCGTCCAATATACCTTCGCCTACATGGGGTCCTTCTTTCCCTTCCAGCTTAGGTTTACGAGACATTGATGGACGGCAGATGATGTAGCTAGACAGCCTCAAAACCAGGAAAACTGTGCACCTAACAATAGAAAAAATGTCATATGTCAGGTTTGTGGAGTATATCGAGCATTAATTAGATGTACCATTATTATCGCACATAATGGGTATGCAGATTCACATTTACTTTCCGCAGAGAGCAACCCACAGCCTCTACACACAGCTGAAAACTCCACTGGCAGTCTCAGATGCGATGATCTGATAGCATTTAAATCTACTGGAACAGGACTCTATCTCACATTTCCAAAGGTGCTCGTTCATTTGCTGCGGGGAAATTCACAGACCTTTTCAAGCAGGCAAATGGAGGTTCCGAGGCACCAGAAGGCATTGCACAACCTATTTCTTTTCGTCAACGTCTATGTAGCAGTGAATGCAAGAGGCGGCAAATAGCTAACTGCAACAATCATCCAGCAATGCTCAAGTACCCTAGTATACATAATCGTATTCCTATAGCGTGCGCTAGTACATTATTCGTCGTTCATCACATATTATCATGTCCCATCGACCAACCAACTGGAAATTTAGAACTGAGCAGGTTATTTAAGGTTCCCACTGATCTATTACTTGTCCAGTTCGGTCAAGTTAAGGATGCGCTTTACCACCTGGCTGGGTGGCAGACCATCTGTTATATGTGACTGTTTCCTCTTTGGCTCATTATTGTTATACTGACGCTTATACTATATATATCTTGCCCACTTTTGTTTGCCTTGGATTACTTGGGTTTATTCTTGTAATGAGACTAAAGGTACGGCCACGTACACCAGGCCTTGGAATTGTTTACCTGTTTTGAATGGAATCCTTATCCTGAATTTACTGCTTTGTCGTGCACTGCGTTACGCTGCTCTGCTATGTTACATGCACTGCTTGCACAAGTTTCTGATTCATTGTTATAGCTGGTGTGCGTTGAGCATATTGCTACAGGGACCGAAACGTCGTTGTAAGCTCCTCTCTTCTATGTGCGGGTTGTGTGTGTATTGTTCCAGTCACGGTATTGTGCCTTTTTTGTTATTTGCTGACTGGGTGATGCCTCCTGCGCGTGTTAGGCGTTTGGTAACAGAGCATACTTTGCAAGCTAAGCCCAGTCTATCATGGCAGCGCTGTTGGCGTATTGTTCATTCAATTGCAAGTGAATATCTACGTTCTTTAATTAACTGCTTCACAACATCGAGAATCATTACGAAAAAAAATAAGGTTGAAATCATCCAGCATAACTCTTCAGTCTGGTATATCGGTTGCTCATGAAGTTCATGTTAGTCTCCGCTTCCCGCTGTTCTTCCTTGATCATGAAGGTGCTGATCATACTCCTGAAAGTTTGCCTGATGCCCAGCTAATCCAACAAATGAATGACCTGGTTTATTCAAGATCTATCTGTTTTACTGGCTCTTGAATTGGCGAAACTATCACATTAACAAACTGAGGTGCATTATGCATTTGCGAAAGACTATGATAGGGAGAAGGGAAGGAGACAATACCGGCGTATTAGTGATAAATATTTTAACGTACAGTAATCTGTGTCCTTGGTACCTCGTTTTCTGAGTCAGAGCCTGAACATTTTTTCGAGGCATTCGAAAATCAAGCTCAAGCTCTGGAATATCCATTCGAGTATTGGGCAGCACTTGTTCGCACGGCGTTGTACGATAAAGTAGAGGAATTCACTTTTGGTTTGGGTGATGAAGACTTCTCTAATTACAACGTTGTGAAGGTTACTGTGTTCGCTGCTTATCAACGAATCCCCGTCAAATAAGTTGAACAAGCGTCAACCTGGGCAGTCTTGTGTAGATTTCGCTACGCATCAGTCAAAGACCTTCTTGAAGTGGTACAAGATAGCTGGGGTCTCAAGCTTTTGCAATTTGGTGCAACAAATCTTGCTCTATAATTTCCTCGAGTCAGTGATCAGCAGGTGAGAGTCTTCTTAGAGGATCATACTCTAACTGCCGCTAATACTTTAGTTTCATTGTTTGTAAACAGTATGTTAATTATTATATTCATTTGGAATCATTAAACCGTTATGAGCTATGCTGTACGCCAATATAAATAATAATATAATAATAAGATCTTTATTTCTACAAGTACATGTACATGCTATACAGGTCTAGATGACATCAATGACATACTACTATACAGAAAGCAGCTTGTTATGCAGAGCATTCGGGCAAATTAAGTCAGTTATGTCCCGGGATGCGACCCACACCAGACAACCGGTGTAAGGAAACACGCCCAGTGTTTCCGGGAATCGAACCGGGACACCTCAGGGTGTGAAGCGAGAGCTCTTTGCCACCAGGCTACAGGCCACTGTGAAATAATTTGGATTGACATGAAAAGGGATGGTAATACGAATTCCTTTGACAAGAGTCTTTCACCAACATCAAGGCACCTTTCACCAGCATCAAGGCACCTTTCACCAGCATCAAGGCACCTTTCACCAGCATCAAGGCACCTTTCACCAGCATCAAGGCACCTTTCATCAGCATCAAGGCACCTTTCACCAGCATCAAGGCACCTTTCACCAGCATCAAGGCACCTTTCACCAGCATCAAGGCACCTTTCACCAGCATCAAGGCACCTTTCCCACATCAGCCTTATAAGCATCAAGGCTATCTTGACAGTTTAAACCTTTTAGTGTATAAGGTATTTCGTTACTAGTATGTGCTTCCAGAATCATTCATATAAAATATAATTGACGATAAATCTTTAGTGTTTGTTTATGTACCTGCGAAATACAATGCGGGCAAGATATTATATAGCAGCAAAACAACATGACCGACATAGTGTTTGTTGTGTACCTCCAGCAGGAACAACATACGGGCAAGTGTTTGTTGTGTATCAGGCAGCAAGAACAACATACGGGCAAGTGTTTGTTGTGTATTAGGCAGCAAGAACAACATACCGGCAAGTGTTTGTTGTGTACCTCTCAGCAGGAACAACATACGGGCAAGTGTTTGTTGTGTACCAGGCAGCAAGAACAACATACGGGCAAGTGTTTGTTGTGTACCAGGCAGCAAGAACAACATACGGGCAAGTGTTTGTTGTGTACCAGGCAGCAAGAACAACATACGGGCAAGTGTTTGTTGTGTACCAGGCAGCAAGAACAACATACGGGCAAGTGTTTGTTGTGTACCAGGCAGCAAGAACAACATACGGGCAAGTGTTTGTTGTGTACCAGGCAGCAAGAACCCAAAATACGGGCAAGTGTTTGATGTGTACCAGGCAGCAAGAACAACATACGGGCAAGTGTTTGTTGTGTACCAGGCAGCAAGAACAACATACGGACAAGTGTTTGTTGTGTACCAGCAGCAAGAACAACATACGGGCAATGTTTGTTGTGTACCTGGCAGCAAGAACAACATACGGGCAAGTGTTTGTTGTGTACCAGGCAGCAAGAACAACATACGGGCAAGTGTTTGTTGTGTACCAGGCAGCAAGAACAACATACGGGCAATTGTTGTTGTGCCAGGAGCTAGAACAACATACGGCAATTTTTTGTGTACCTAGGCAGCAAGAACAATTCATACGGGCAAGTGTTTGTTGTAACAGGCAGCAAGAACAACATACTGCAAGTCGTTTGTTGTCAGGCTTCAGAACAATACGGGCCAGCGTGCAGCTCACGGGTGACTCTATATGCTAATTTACGGACTTTATGAAAAATAATTTCAGACACATTTAGAAAAAAAGGTGACACTAATGCAAACGTTCACATTACAGAACAATGGTTTATGTGGACGACGTTAAGCTATGTGTAGAGTTTTAACAGGTATGATAAAATTCCGTAAACATACATTCAGTACTGTCATAAGACTTTGGATCTTCTTTGATATCTTTTATCCAGGATATGCAAGATTTCTAAACATATCATTCTTTACTATCAAACTTTTTTTCAGATTGCAGATGGAGCAGAAAATACTGCTTTTACACTTTGTGGCGACCTTGAACTCTTAAGAATGAGACAGCAGATATGAGAGGTAAAGTTTTCCAATATCGGGAAGAACAAATCATTGGGCGGTATTTTTACGTCTTTAGCATGTTGAATAGGGGATGGAATTTGTTCAGCTAAGTTTACGTTATTTTTCTTAGGATCGGGAAGAATAGTCATTGAATATGACTTAATGCCCACCTGTGTTCCTGGTTACCAGTTTGTTCCTGGTTAAGGATTGTTTTAATTTCTGCGTAATTTTTCTTTGTTTGATTTTCTTTTTTATTATTATTATTATTATTATTATTATTATTATTATTATTATTATTATTATTATTATTATTATTATTATTGTTGTTGTTGTTGTTTCACTGTTCACAGCCAAAATGCCTCGTAAATCAATATAGCTAAGCATTCATAACCTTGACTCAGTAATTCGAAAATGATGCTAACAATTTGAAATTGGATTTGTTTATATAGCTATGGATTCAGGCCGGTTGCTGTTATCTTTGTGATGGGAATGGAGGACGGTAAATAAATTATGCACGGTAATGACTCGATCAAACCCACAATGCTTGTTTAAAAAATGCATACAATTTCTTATATTTGTAATCAGTAGCTTTTTTTCAAGTTAATTTTTTTTTTGAGAGAGGATAGGGACAAGCTTGTAATAAATGGACAAACAATTATGCAACTTACTTTGATTTCGGAATATTGTGTTTTGCAACTTTTATGACAGAAAACTGATGATTCACTCGGAATTTAGGTATTACTTCACCGTGTTAATTGGATTTCATAAGTTAATTCCTGGAGGTCATAAAATGCACATATGTCTTAAGTCTTTTTTGTGTTTGCCTTTAACGTCTATCTTTTTCAGTCAAATTTAGACTAAGATGACTCATAATTGCGTAAGAAATGCGGATAACGTTTGGTATGTTTGTAAAGAATTTATTTTTGCATCGCAAAAATCATGCTACAATCACTGCCGTGATTAGGATTTCACTACTCTTATAGTTTGAATGTAAGATTTGAGATTAGGCCAAGAGCTGGACCCCACACATATGCTGCAGTACTTCTGCAACAAACCTTTACAAGTGGTTGAATCGATAAAAGAAATCTAATCCGTTTGAAGTGTCAAAGTTTGGAGGGAGTCAACACATGTAAACGTTTGTTTCTTCTGCATGATGGCGCAGTCAGGAAAGGAATTCGCAAAGAGCAAAATGTGGGCTGTACAGTATGTTAATATACTCTCTGGTATACACCTGGTTCAGCACGGCAAAAGTCTATCCATTTGTGATTCCTCAAACTTATTCTTTTTGAGTGAGAGGACCAGGAGCCTGATGGACCTGCGAAACTTGTGAGCCTTCAAATTCACAAGCCCCTGAATATGTTAATAACTTGACATCTAAACCATATATGATAACTTAGAATGAATTAAAGCACCTTTTCAAAGATTTTGTAATACCATAGAAAAAGGTCGAATCTCAAAGCTGAAAATATATTTAGACATATTTTCTCTATTCGCACTTAGATTTTTCTTTTCCGGATAACTGTGGAACAGGGAACAATGAACATAGAAAATGATTTCACGAGGACATCTCAGTCATGGAGATACCCTGCCAAAGAAAATGGAGTTCATCATTGTTAGTAGGTTTCTTCTGGACAATGACAACAGATGATACAAAAGTGGGATATAAGAAATAGGCAAAGAAACTCCTCAGGTTGCATCAGTATAAGCGAATTCATTGCATAGGAATGTTTCTAGTATATTGTATACCTATACGCAAAACGTGTAAGTAAATTTCCTTGAAACTTTAGCCAATAGATTGTTGTTATGGATATTTTCATACTTACCTGGCACAGGAGATACCGTGATCACGAAGGCGGTTTTCCCAGGGCGGGGAGGACACCATACCCAGCCTTTTTTGGGCAGGGTAGGTGCCAAAGCTGGAGCTTGCTACCATCTGCAGCTTTCAAGTCTGCTCTTCCCATCAGGGAAGTTGGCAGACCAGAGAGGCCTAGCTTCTCCCTACGAGCCCCGTGCTGGTGGGGAATGTGGCTAGGCCTGGGGACAGTTGGTCCCAACGATGAGGATGGTACTTGTACCTCCTCCCATGGGAGACATAGCTCTCAGATACTCCCACGACAGGGAGCCGGAGCCGGGTCGCTATCTGGAATAGACCCGGGCCGGGAGAATTTCCGGCAAATGAACACCTCCTCCTATAGATATTTTGTGATCGGTAGGACACCATGCCCAGCCCTTCTAGGGCAGGATAGGTGCCAGCGTTGGAGCTTGCTACTATGTGCAGCTCACAAGACTGTTCTTCCCATTAGCTCCCCTGGGGCTGGGAAGATGTTATTATAACAGAAACACCAATAATAATAATAATAATATTAGTAATTATTATTATTATTATTAGTATTATTATTATTATTATTAATGTTACTGGAAAATTGAGAGGAAATCCTAAACATAAAGGGGTGATACAACGCTTGTGTTGATCATCTGGTAATGAGGGTCTCAAACAGAGGCGAGAGATGAAGCTCTCTTCTTTATTTCTTCGTTTACTTATTTTGTTGCAAGAGAGTTTCTCTTCTGAATATATAAATTTTCTACAGGTTTGAATATATGTATTTACTCATATTTTATACTTTTGTTCAGTGACATCTTTCATGTACTCTTGTAAAATATTTTCAGCAAGGTACTCTCGATGCACTCTAAGCGCTGTATGACCCCTGTGGTTTAGCGCTTCTATTTGATTATAATAATAATAATAGATGTACTCTCGACCAATAATGTTAGTGTACTCTAGGCCAAAAACTTTACTGATGTACTCTAGACTAGTAACTTTAGTGATGTACTCTAGACCAGCCACATCATGATGTACTCTTGAACAATATCTTCAGCAACGTACTCTCACTCAATAACATTAGTGACGTACTCTCCATCAATAATTTTAACAATGTACTCTTAATCAATAACTTTAGTGATGTACTCTAGACCAATATCATCTGTGATGTACTCTTGATCAATATCTTCAGCAACGTAATTTCGGTTAATAACTTTAGTGATGGACTCTCGATGAATAAATTTAGTGAAGTACTTATGATCAATAATGTTAGTGATGTACTCTTGGTCAGCAACCTCAGTGATGTACTCGTTGTCAATAACCATAGTAGTGCACTCTTTCTCAGTAAAGTTAGCAATGTACTCTTGATCTATATAATTAGTGTTGTACTCTGAATCTATATAGTTAGTGTTGTACTCTTGATAATTAACATCAATTATGTACTCTTGATCATTAACATCAGTGATGTACTCTTGATCACAATAGTCATAATTTTTTATGTTCATGAAGATAACTAATTTTAGTTATCGTCTCCTTCACATATTCAAGTTACATCTACGGGAAAGTGCTAAAGTCTAATGGGTCAAGCGGCACCTTTTATATTAAGAAATAAGGTTAATTTTTTTTTCAAGGAAAAATAGATTGCTCTAATTCCTTGGATCGAGGGCCCCTCGCCATCATCAAAGTGCTTCTTCGAGGGACCGTTTAACCATTAAGAAACTTAATATAAAGCAGCTTTACCCGGGGTAAAGCTATATCTAGTATTCATATATTATTGTACATTTATTATAGAAATCAATTAAGTCATGTGATTATGGTTAGAAAATTCAGTCAGGTGATCAGGTTATGAAAAATAAGTCATAAGATATTTGGAAATTTCAATGAGTCTAACAATGTTAAAAAATTTAAATCACGCGTTAATATTAGGTAAATTTAGTCATGTGAAAAAGTTAGGTATAATCAGTAATATAATAATGGCAGGTAAGTGCAGAACATGTGATAAAATTAGGCAACTTCAGTACATGTGATAATGCCTGGTAACTTCACAAGGTGGTGAGAGGAAATGGGACTCAAATAAAATGACACTGTCAGGAAAATTCAGTATAGGAAACACTAAAGAAAATTGTTTTAAATTTTATCAGAAAGACATTTTTTTGTAGGATATATAACAGTTGGAAAACGTTCATCTCTTTCACAGACTACAGCACAGAATTCTAACCTGAAAGACTGTGAAGTCATACCGGTGAAAGGCTCTTGATTCATAGAACAGGATATAATTTCAAATATACTCTTGTATGTATGTATATATATGTATATATATATATATATATATATATATATATATATATATATATATATATATATATATATATAATTTTATATATATATATATATATGATTGAACTTTGTATAGAAAGGGGGTTTAGTTATAGGTAATACATATTTTAAGAAAAGAGGATAAATAAGTATACAAGATATGATGTAGGGCGTAATGACAGTAGTTTGTTGGACTATGTATTGGTAGATAAAAGAATGTTGAGTAGACTTCAGGATGTACATGTTTATAGAGGGGCTACAGATATATCAGATCACTTTTTAGTTATAGCTACAGTGGGAGTAAAAGGTAGATGGGATACAAGGAAAATAGAATCAGTAAGTAAAAGAGAGGTGAAGGTTTATAAACTAAAAGAGGAGGCAGTTAGGGTAAGATATAAACAACTATTGGAGGATAGATGGGCTAGTGAGAGTGTAGGAAATGGGGTCGAAAATGTATGGGGTAGATTTAAAAATGTAGTGTTAGAGTGTTCAGCAGAAGTTTGTGGTTACAGGCGAGTGGGTGGGAGGGAAGAGGAGCGATTGGTGGAATGATGATGTAAAGAGAGTAGTAAGGGAGAAAAAGTTAGCATATGAGAGGTTTTTACAAAGTAGAAGTGATGCAAGGAGGGAAGAGTATATGGAGAGAAAAAGAGAGGTTAAAAGAGTGGTGAAGCAATGTAAAAAAAGAGCAGATGAGAGAGTGGGTGAGATGTTATCAGCAAATTTTGTTGAAAATAAGAAAAAGTTTTGGAATGAGATTAATAAGTTGAGGAAGCCTAGAGAACAAATGGATTTGACAGTTAAAAATAGGAGAGGAGAGTTATTAAATGGAGAGTTAGAGGTATCGGGAAGATGGAGAGAATATTTTGAGGATTTGTTAAATGTTGATGAAGACAGGAAGCTGTGATTTCGTGTGTAGGGCAAGGAGGATAAACATCTTGTAGGAGTGTGGAAGAGCCAGTTGTGGGTGTAGGGAAGTTCGTGAAGCAGTGGGTAGAATGAAAGGGTAAGGCAGCTGGGATTGATGGGATAAAGATAGAAATGTTAAAAGCAGGTGGGGATATAATTTTGGAGTGGTTGGTGCTATTATTTAATAAATGTATGGAAGAGGGTAAGGTACCTAGGGATTGGCAGAGAGCGTGTATTGTTCCTTTGTATAAAGGCAAAGGGGACAAAAGAGAGTGCAAAAATTATAGGGAATAAGTCTGTTGAGTGTACCTGGTAAAGTGTATGGTAGAGTTATTATTGAAAGAATTAAGAGTAAAACAGAAAGCAGGATAGCAGATGAACAAGGGGGCTTTAGGAAAGGTAGGGGTGTGTAGACCAAGTGTTTACAGTGAAACATATAGGTGAACAGTATTTGGATAAGGGTAAAGATGTTTTTGTGGCATTTATGGGTTTGGAAAAGGCGTATGATAGGGTAGATAGGGGGGCAATGTGGCAGATGTTGCAGGTGTATGGAATAGGATGAAGGTTACTGAAAGCAGTGAAGAGTTTTTATGAGGATAGTGAGGCTCAGGTTAGAGTGTGTAGGAGGGAAGGACCATTTCCCAGTAAAAGTGGGCCTTAGACAAGGATGTGTGATGTCACCGTGGTTGTTCAATATATTTATAGATAGGGTTGTAAGAGAAGTGAATGCAAGGGTCTTGGCAAAAGGTGTTGGTCTAAAAGATAAAGAAGCAAATACAAAGTGGGAGTTGTCACAGTTGCTTTTTGCTGATGACACTGTGCTTTTGGGAGATTCTGAAGAGAAGCTGCAGAGGTTGGTGGATGAATTTGGTAGGGTGTGTAAAAGAAGAAAATTGAAAGTGAATATAGGAAAGAGTAAGGTGATGAGGATAACAAAAGAATAGGTGACGAAAGATTGGATATCAGATTGGAGGGAGAGAGTATGGAGGAGGTGAATGTATTCAGATATTTGGGAGTGGACATGTCAGGGGATGGGTCTATGAAGGATGAGGTGAATCATAGAATTGATGAGGGAAAAGGGTGAGTGGAGCACTTCGGAGTCTATGGAGACAAAGAACCTTGTCCATGGAAGTAAAGAGGGAATGTATGAGAGTATAGTTATACCAACGCTCTTATATGGGTGTGAAGCATGGGTGATGAATGTTGCAACGAGGAGAAGGCTGGAGGCAGTGGAGATGTCATGTCTGAGGTCAATGTGTGGTGTGAATATAATGCAGAGAATTCGGAGTTTGGAAATTAGGAGGAGGTGCGGGATTACCAAAACGATTGTCCAGAGAGCTGAGGAGGGGTTGTTGAGGTGGTTTGGACATGTAGAGAGAATGGAACGAGACAGAGTGACTTCGAGAGTGTATAAATCTGTAGTGGAGGGAAGGCGGGTAGGGGTCGGCCTAGGAAAGGTTGGAGGGAGGGGGTAAAGGAAGTTTTGTGTGCGAGGGGCTTGGACTTCCAGCAAGCATGTGTGAGCGTATTTGATAGGAGTGAATGGAGGCATATGGTTTTTAATACTTGACGTGCTGTTGGAGTGTGAGCAAAGTAACATTTATGAAGGGATTCAGGGAAACCGGCAGGCCGGACTTGAGTTCTGGAGATGGGAAGTACAGTGCCGGCACTCTGAAGGAGGGGTGTTAATGTTGCAGTTTTATAACTGTAGTGTAAAGCACCCTTCTGGCAAGACAGTGATGGAGTGAATGATGATGAAAGTTTTTCTTTTTCGGGCCACCCTGCCTTGGTGGGAATCGGCCGATGTGTTAATAAAAAAAATAAAAAATAAATAATATATATATTTATATGTCGTGTCGTATAGGTAAAACTTGTTATATTGGCTTAAGTACCAACGCTCTTCTTGCCGAATAAGGCAAACGAAAATTTGTGTATGCAATAATTTCGCAAAAATCATTCTAAACCTAACGAGAAAAATGTATTTCATTGTGTTTGTTTATTTTTAAATTATTGTAAACTTGTCTAAAATATATTTAGTTGCATTAGGCTAACTTAAATAGTGTTTGTTATAATACGGTTAGGTAAGTTTTCAAAGGTTCTTTTGTCACAAAATTATTATTTTTTACGTTAACGTAAATGAAAAAAGATATATCTTTAAACGTACAAGATAATTTTTTTAGAAAGGACTTAATTTTAAATGAGTTTTTTTCTAATTGACCCATTTTACCTATAAGGGACAAACCGATCATGGAAAAAATTTCCAACACAATGCTCACCAACGCTTCAGGAAAGGACAAAGCTCGTCTCCTAGCGGTGAAGGCACCACACTCAGGAGATTTCCTTCGTGCTGTTCCCAATTCCTCTCTGGGGACTCGACTAGACCCACAGGCCATTCGGATTGGTGTTGCTCTTCGCCTAGCCGCCCCCATACTCACCGAACATAGGTGTATTTGCGGCAGGGCGACGGCTGACCAATTCGGACTTCATGGTCTAGTGTGTCACACATCAGAAGGGAAGTATGCTAGACATGAGGAGGTCAATGACATCATAAAGAGAAGCCTCGCCACAGCCCGTTGCCCAGCTCAACGGGAACCCCAAGTGCAGAGGTCTGATGGAAGTCAAAAGCGTCCTGATGGAGCCACCATGCTACCCTGGAAGTATGGTAAGCAGATTGCTTGGGACTACACCTGTGCTGCCACATTGGCAGACACCTACCTGCCACATCCTTAGCCGAAGGGGTGGAGCTGCCAGCCACAGGGAGACCCAGAAGACCCGCAAATATGAAGACCTTCCCTCTTGCTATAACTTCATCCCAATAGGGTCGGAGACCCATGGAGCATGGGGCAAGTGTGCTCTAAAGTTTCTCAAGGAGCTGGGTGGAAAACTCATCATAGAAACCAAGGACCACAGGGCGACCAGTTTCCTCTTTCAGAGACTCAGTGTTGCGATCCAGAGGGGAAATGCCTGCAGTATTCTGGGCACGCGGCCCACTGCCGGGGAGTTGGACGAAGTATTTGACATGTAGCTCTGAGTTATCTATGTTGTTTTACTCCCCATTGTATTTTGTCTTGAAATAAAGTTTGTAAAAAAAAAAAAAAAAAAAAAGATGGGGTGGTAGGGGAAGTGGAATATTCAAATGGCTTCAGAAAGAAATCTAAATATTCTTCCTTGAAGTCTTTTTATCCACTTTTCCGAGGCAATGGGTCCCACAATTGACACCAGAGGTGGACCCCATCCTATATATATATATATATATATATATATATATATATATATATATATATATATATATTGTATGTATGTGATATATGTGTGTGTGTGTGTGTGTGTGTGTGTGTGTGTGTGTGTATGTTTGCAAAATAACCACATGGAGAATTGAATGATATCTCTAGGTATTTCGTATTGCAATCATCACATCATCAGGAACTTGCAATGTTGCAGAAATTAGTAGGAAGTCCAGGTAGATTCTTTCAGGGAAAATAATCTCCAGAATAACAGACATGGGCTCCAGGCAGATTGCTAAGTGCCAGAAATGCAGGCAGCATATTAAAACATATGATCATAAAGCGAATAAGCATTGGATATGTAGTAATGACCAAGAAACCATTGTATTGGTGACATGTCAGTTATCACAAATATTCCATCAGACTCCAAACCATTTTGCTATAAATGACTTTAAATTCTGAATCCAAAAGTATCTGACAATTGTGTTTAGAAAAGTTCCTATCGTCATATTAAAGAAAATGGGTCTAGGGATAACACACTTATTACAAGAGGCAGACAATCCTAGTTAAAGAGATTAACCCCACTCAACTCTTCAGCAGATGCTGGTCAAACAAAAGAGAATGCAGGAAAAGCAGACCATAAGTACACGTCAGTTTGGCGGTGTGGAACTGCATTTACTACAGTCCAAAGAATTAATATAGGAATCCTGCTTAAGGATATGTGTAATGGTCTCAGTTATAAAAGAGTTAAGTTTAAATAATCCAAATATATTATTATATACTGAATGTTTATCATGTTTTATAACTGGAGATTTTAAAATATTTCTTTCCAACCAAGAGGAACAAGGAACCAGGGTTCTTGCTTCGGACCAATTTGCAGGGTATTGGCAAATCTTGATGTGGTGGAATATTGCAACTGATTCCTGAGCTGTTGGTGTCGAATATCGGTGTTGTGTTACTCTAACATTTAAAGGTTTGCCAGTTTGTCCCACGTAGATGAGTTGCAGCCATTACAACTAATCCTGTGAACACCACCAACACTGTTCAGGGAAATCCTTGATAAAAATTATTTTAACATGACATGAATTCTTAAAAAAGTACTTACATATTTAATATTTGTGGGGCATATGGCAGGACAAATGAATTTTCAGTGTATGGAAGAACCAGCACATTCTTACTCTGAGGTATTATCCTAGGACCTAGGTTCAGTCCTATACGTTTTTCTAACTGGCAGCAAAGCCGTTTCTACAAACGGCTTTATAGTTTCGTATCAATATCAAAGATTATCTTAATTTTGTCAAGAAACCCTAGGCTGTATACTCAGTAAGCTCTCAGAAACATAGTGAGAAAGACACTCCTTTTTACTCTTGTCTCATGGCTGGAATAGTAGTGAACGTGTGAGAAATATTAGTGACCTTCCTATATACTGTAAACTTGAACTTTCTATCAACTCGGTGGATGAGCACATCTAGGAATGGAAGTCCACTTCTTTCTCCACAGTGAATTTAAACTGGACAAGAGCATTAAGTCTCGGTAAAAATGTGTCCAGATCCACAGTATTCGGCCAAAGAAATAAGGCGTCATCTACTTAACTGGACCAGCGAGCTTCACATGGCAGGGTATCATTCAACAACTTAGTCTAAACAATATATAGTGATTACTTAATAGGGGGGACAATGGGTTTCCCTTAGCTATTCCCTGACTTTGAGTATAACATTTCCTTGGGACCTCAAATAAAAATAAACTACACATAATTAACCAACTCACTAATGATGTTCTTATCAAACGGCATGGGGAACTTATCTAATTCTTCATCAAAATAGGATAACAGATCAGGAACCCGGGTAAAAACGAAGTGACATCAAAACTTATTATTGTAAAATCACTGGACATGTTTAGATTGTGCAGTTTGTCAATGAGGTCAATATTTTTTTTCTATGTGGGCTTCAGAGATGTTCCCAAGCACTGGAGTTAATTTTTTTAACAACCTTTTGAACAAATATGTCGCCAGTTCCACCGAGCTAGCATAATGCCTCGCTGGAAATCCCGGCTTTTGAGCTTTAATTAAATCGTTCATTTAACGTAGTGTCGCAAACCTAGCTGACATTGTTTAATCAATTCCAAATTACGTCTCAGTCAAGTTCAAAGTTATTTACTAGTTTTACTATTAACCTGGTCAATAGGGTTTTTGTTAAAGGGAGCATAAGTTTCCCTGTCTCCTAATAATGTTATTTTTTTCGCTATAATCTACACTGTCCACAATTACTATCGCTTTAGCCTTATCTGCTTTCATTAGGTGAAAATTAGTATTTTTTCTTAATGCATGGCATAACTTAACAAATCGAGACGTCATTACTACATATTATATATTTAATGCGTATATGCATTAATATGATGTCTGCATTTTCTGATACTTGGCATTGTGTCAGGTGCCCATTTCTGTTATATTGAGTCGTTTTCCTGACCATATCTGCCTGGGCTTCCTTATACATTTCTGCAACATTGCAATATCCTGATGTGTTGATTGCAACACGAAAGGTCTAGAACTATCCTTCAACTGCTCCTGTTTATATATATATATATATATATATATATATATATATATATATATATATATATATATATATATATCTTGTTCTGCGAAATCTAAACATGGTAAAAATCTCTCGTCGGTCGATGCATGCAGGGGATGAAATAAAAGCTGAAAACCACCTGCCTGAAGGCTGGCTGCCTTGGACCAAAACGTCTACTGCTGGCTGGTCGCCAAGGTATTGGAACAGTGTGGTACGGTGGTAGAGCACTGCATACCTTGCTCCAAGGTTCGTAGGCATATATATATATATATATATATATATATATATATATATATATATATATATATATATATATATATATATATATATATATATATATATATACATATATACAAATAATATATAGGAGGTGCCGAATAGGTAAAATTGGTCAATTAAAAAGAACTCATAAAATTAAGTGCTTTCTATTTTTTTTCTTATACGTTTAGAGATATCTTCTTTCATTTATGTTAGTGTAAAAATTAATAATTTTGTACCAAAAGAACCTTAGAAATCTTACCTAACCTTATTATAACAAGCGCAATTTAATTTAGCCTAATTCAAATAAATATAGTTTAGAAAAGTTTACAATAATTTAATAATAAACAAACAATGAAATATTTATTTCGTTAGGTTCAGAATGATTTTTACAAAATTATTGCATACACAAATTTTCGCTTGCCTTATTCGACAAGAAGAGCCAAATCGTAAGATTTACCAATTCGGCACATGTATGTATATATATATATATATAGTATATATATATATATATATATATATATATATATATATATATATATATATATGCAAAAGATCACAGTAAACAGGTGATATCAAAATATAAGACACACTATGAAAATAGAGAATTCCAGGCTTTCGGACTACCACATTATCAAGGAACTATAAGGAAACATGACAAGGCTTATAAAGGGCAAGATTATGTGACTGTGAGGTGTAGTCTTGCCCCTTTATAAGCCTTGTCATGTTTCCTTTTATAGTTCCTTGATAATGTGAGTAGTCACGAAAGCGCTTGAATTCCTCTATTTTTTCATAGTGGTTGTCTTGCTTATATATATATATATATATATATATATATATATATATATATATATATATATATAATGTGTGTGTGTGTATGTGTAGAAAAGTTCAAGCAGTTGCCTAGGTGTGTAGCAGGTCCAGCACATTAACAATGAGTCACGAGGGTTACAACTTGAAGATATCGAAAACAGAACTTGTGTTCATGTTTCTGTCAGTGGCATTATCATGGACCTTACTGTCTCTTCACACAGCTCCAGTAGCTTTCTTGGTAAACCTATTCCTATACCTATCAACGCTATATGGTTCATTATAATTTACAGTAAATGACTGCTCATGAATAAACATAAGTATGAATGGCTACTCAGACGATGGCCCTTTTTAAAACTGAACCACGAGGTTTTCATTAAGAACTTTTCGAAAACAGAAATTCTGTCTGTAGCCCTATTGTCTCTACCCGAAGGTAGCTTTCACACCTTCAAAGCCACTGAGGACTATAGAATCTTGTGAACTGTGGGGAGAGACAATTGGGTCACAGCTAGAAACCTCTATGGAGACACATCAAAGATGTGCTGTTTCTGAAACCTTTCTATTGTAAGCTTCGTAGTCCCATAATATCAAACAAGCGATCAGCATGTAAAAAGCCGCTAGTTAATGGAAAACCTAGCTCTATCAGTGTTTCAACTGGAGCCAATCAATGTTGCAATAGGCAAGTGGGGAGAAAAATTCTCGTAGGTAAATTGGTGGCTTGGTCAATGTTATGTTCCATCTTTAAGAGGCAGGTACAGTGTCACCACACACATCCCCCATTCCATGTACTCAACAGGGTACCAGAAGTTGTCAGACAGTGCACGATACAGAAAAAGAAACATTACAGAAATTTCAATAGCCAAACTAAATTAATAACAAAGCAACTAGTGTAAAGGAGCAATTAATTTGGTAACCAACGGTACCATGATTTAACTAGCTTTTGTAGTGGTTAGACTAACGTCTGTCTGGAATATAGGTTATATGGCATCAACCTGCTAGCTAAATACAGTTTGAGTCCAGAATGCTCTGAGTGCGAGACGACATTTTACCTATCGAATTAGGTATTACTCGACCACTTGATGCTCTAGATTTTGACCTTATGTAAGTGCTGAAATAATCCATGTATATGTACGTAAATGTCCAGTTCAGATAAAGAAACAGCGATGTTAAGACAGCCCAATATATCAGTGTGGTAAACCACAGGAGTTAGAGTTCTAATAATATTATCATGTGTGTGTCGATGTTAAAGGAGCTGTCATAGCTCTATTCACAATACTGGTCTAATTCGTTTCCGTATAAAACTGCCAGTTACTGGAGGGCAACGTTGCACGCAGAGCAATCAGGATCTTTGGAAATACCCTAGTCTAAAAGTGAAGAGGATTAACTCTAGTAGGTAAGGATCCAGTCTTCAGATCCTTTGACTGGTGTTGTACAACGCATAAATATCATGTTTTAAAAGAAGATATTAAATTATATTTCTTTCATTGACTGATCTGGTAGGGATAATGATCGAGGCTTCAGCTACGTCTCATGGAGGATTGCAAGCTCTGATATGGTTGATCGTATGCAACTCCTGTGCCGTCCTGCCCGAGTACTGATGCTCTGATAATTCTGATTGTCATACACAGAACTAGTGTGCTCACCTAATTGTGCTCACCTAATTGTGGTTGCATGGGTCGAGACTCAGCTCCTGGCCCGCCTCTTCGCTGTCCGCTACTGGGTCTCTGCTCTCCCTGCTCCATGAGCTTTATCATACCTTGTCTTAAAACTATGTATGGTTCCTGCCTCCACTATATCTTTCTCTAGACTATTCCACTTCCTGACTACTCTGTGGCTGAAGAAATGCTTCCTAACATCCATTTGACTCATCTGAGTCTTCAGCTTCCAGTTGTGTCCCCTTGTTTCTGTGTTCCCTCTCTGGAACATCCTGCCACTGTCTACCTTGTCAATTCCCCGCAGTATTTTGTATGTCGTTATCATGTCTCCTCTGACCCTTCTTTCCTCCAGTGTTGTTAGTCCTATTTCCCTCAACCTTTCTTCATAAGACAGACCCCTGAGTTGTGGAACTAACCTTGTCTCAAACCTTTGCACTTTCTCTAGTTTCTTTACGTGCTTGACCAGGTGTGGGTTCCAGACTGGTGCTGCATATTCTAGTATGGGCCTGACGTACACGGTATACAGTGTCTTGAACGATTCCTTGTTAAGGTAAGGGAACGCTAATCTTAGGTTTGCCAGTCGCCCATATGCTGCCGCAGTTATCTGGTTGATGTGTGCCTCCGGAGACGTGCTTGGCGTTATACTCACTCCAAGGTCTTTCTCCTTTGCCGAGGTTTGTAGCCTTTGTCCGCCTAGCTTGTACTCTGTCAGCGGTCTTCTTTGCCCTTCTCCGATCTTCATGACTTTGCATTTGGAGGGATTGAATTCGAGAAGCCAATTGCTAGACCAGATGTCGAGCTTGTCCAGGTCTGTTTGCAGCCCTGCCTGGTCCTCTTCCGATGTGATTCTCCTCATTATTTTCACATCATCCGCGAATAGAGACACTTCTGAGTCTATCCCGTCCGTCATGTCATTTACATATACCAGGAATAACACTGGTCCAAGGACTGACCCCTGCGGTACACCGCTCGTCACAGGCGCCTACTGTGATACCTCACCACGCACACACGCACCAGTGTGCGTGTGTGTGTGTGTGTGTGTGCGTGTGTGTGTGTGTGTGTGCGGGTGCGCGGGTGTGTGTGTGCGGGTGCGCGCGTGTGTGTGTGTGTGTATCAGTATTCACCAATATGTACCGACCATTGCTACTAGGTTTACTCTTTCGTGAGTGTGTACTCACCTAGTTGTGGTTGCAGGGGTCGATTCACAGCTGCTGGCCCCTCCTTTTCACTGGTCGCTAATAGGTAACTCTCCCTGCTCCATGAGCTTTATCATAGCCATGGCTGGATCATGCCTCCACTACATCACTTTCCAGAGTATTCCACTTCCTGACAACTCAGTGACTGAAGAAATACTTCCTAACATCCCTGTGACTCATCTGAGTCTTCAACATCAAATTGTGTGTCTACCTGGTGTCCACCTGAATGGTATTCCGAGGATCAACGGCCAAGCGGCCCGGTCCACGATCAGGCCTAACGGTGGATCAGGGCCTGATCAACGAGGCTGTTACTGCTGGCCGCACGTAGTCCAACGTACAATCCTCAGCCCGGCTAATCAGGCACCGACTTTAGGTATCTGTCCAGCTCCCTCTTGAAGACAACCAGGGGTATACTGGTAATGCCCCTTAAGGTTGGTGGGAGGTTGTTGAACAGTCTTGGGCCCTGGACACTTATTTCGTTTTCTCTTAGTGTGCCAGTGACGCCCCTACTTTTCAATGGGGGTATGTTGCATCGCCTGCCATGTCTTTTGCTTTCGTAGGGATTGATTTGTGTGTGCAGATTAGGAACCAGTCCCTCCAGAATCTTCAGGTGTAGATTATGATATATCTCTCTCGCCTGCGCTCCACTGAGTACAAGCCAAGTGCTTCCAGGCGTTCCCAGTAGTTAATTTGTTTGATGGAACTTATACGTGCCGTAAATGTTCTCTGTACATTCTCTAGATTTGCAATTTCACCTGCTTTGAATGGAGATGTTAATGTAGACCCGTACTCTAGCCTAGAGAGAACAAGTGATTTTAAAAGTATCATCATTGGCTTAGCATCTCTTGTCTTGAATGTTCTCATTATCCATTCTATCAGTTTCCTCGCAGATGTGATAGTGGCATTGTTGTGGTCATTGAATGTGAGGTCTTCGATATTACCACACCCAGGTCCTTCACATTACTCTTCCGCTCTATTGTGTGATTAGAGATTGTAATATACTCAGTTCTAGCTATTATCTCTTCCAGTTTTCCATAACGGAGTAGCTGGAATTTGTCTTCATTGAACATCATATTGTTGCCCATTAGTAAACTTGGTTTATATATTCTTGGAGATTTGTCGTGTCCTCAATGGATGACGCTTTCATGCAGATCCTAGTATCTTCTGCAAAGAATGATACAGTGCTATGGGTTACATATCTGTCTATGTCTGATATGAGAATGAGGAACAGGATAGGTGCGAGTACTGTGCCTTGCCGGACAGAGCTCTTCACTATGGCAGCATCCAATTTAAGTTTGTTTACCAATACTCTTTGTGTTCGATTGGTTAGAACGTTGAAGATCCATCTGCCTACTTTGCCAGTTAACCATTTAGGACGCATTTTGTGTGCTATTACACCATGGTCGCACTTGTCAAAGGTGTTTGCAAAACTTGTGTATACTACATCTGCATTCTGTTTGTTTTCCATTGCATCTAAGACCATATCATAGTGGTCTAGCAGTTGTGAGAGGCAGGAGCGACCTGCTCTGAAACCATGTTGCCCTGGGTTGTGCAATTTTTGGGAATCCAGGTGGTTTGCTATCCTGCTTCTTAGAACTCTTTCTAAGGTTTTTATGATATGGGACTTAAAGCTATTGGTCCATAGTTCTTAGCTACTGCTTTGCTGCCACCTTTATAAGTGGGGCTATATCCGTTGATTTTAGTGACTGTGGAATCTCACCTGTGTCTAAGCTCCTTCTCCATAGCATACTTAGGGCCTGTGAGAGGGGTCTCTTGCAGTTCTTAATAAACACAGATCCACGAGTCTGGGCCTGGAGCTGAGTGCATGGGCATGTCGTCGATGGCTTTCTCAAAGTCTAGTGAAGTTAGGGTTATGTCAGAAATTTGGCATACATTGGCAGGGTTTTGAGGCTCATTCATGAAAAAAATTGTTTGGATTGTCTATCTTTAGACTGATTAGTGGCTCGCTGAACACAGTCATATTGAGATTTCAGTATCTCACTCATTTCTTTGTTGTCATCTTTGTAGTATCCGTCTTGTCTGAGCAGGGACCCTATACAAGAAGTCGTTTTTGCCTTGTTTTTGTCATATGAAAAGAAATATTTCGAATTTCTTTCAATTTCACTAATCGCTTTTAGCTCCTCTTGTCTCCCATGAATCCTGTATGAGTCCTTTAATTTTAGAGCTTCTTTCCATGTATCAGATAATCTGGCATTCTTGAGGAGCTAAGTGATTCCTCGTCTTCTCCTGTAGAGGGAGCGTCTCTCTCTCTCCAGTTTACTTCTTCTCTTCTTTGTTCTTAGGGGAATATGCCTTGAACATACTTCAGCTACCAGGAAGTTGATCTTTTCAAGGCACTGGTTAGGGTTCTTGTAATTGTGTGCATGTATGTGCGTGCGTGAGTTTGTGTGTGTGTGTGTGTGTGTGTGTGTACTCACGTATTTGTACTCACCTATTTGTGGTTACAGGGGTCGAGACTAGCTTCTGGCCCCGCCTCTTCACTGACCGCTACTAGGTCCTATCTCTCCCTACTCCATGAGCTTTATTATATCTCGTCGTAAAACTATGTATGGTCCCTGCCTCCACTACATCACTTGACAGACTGTTCCACTTCCTGAAAACTCTATGACTTAAGAAATATTTCCTAACATCCCTTTGAGTCATCTGAGTCTTCAACTTCCAATTTTGTCCCCTTGTTTCTGTGTCCCATCTCTGGAACATCCTGTCATGTCCACCTTGTCTATTCCTCACATTATTTTGTATGTCGTTATCATGTCTCCCCTAACCCTCCTGTGTGTGTGTGTGTCTGTGTCTGTGTCTGTGAGTGAATATGTGTTTGTATGAGTGTGCGTGTCTGTGTGTGTATAGTTTGTGTGTGTGATAATTTGAGTGTGTGTGTGTGTATATGTACTCGCCTAATTGTATTCACCTAATTATGGTTGCAGGGGTCGATGCAAAGTTCCTCGCCCCGCTTCTTCACTGGTCGCTACAAGGTCCATTTTCTCCCTGATCAATGAGTTGTATCATACCTTTTCTTAAAGCTATGTATGAATCCTTCCTCCACTACATCACTCTCTAGACTATTCCACTTCCTGACAACTCTGACAGAAGAAATAATTCCTAACATCCCTGTGACTCATCAAAATCTTAAACTACCAATCGTGACCCCTTGTTGCTGTGTCCCCTCTCTGTAACATTCCTTAACGTCTCTTCACTTGCTCGTGTGTGTGTGTGTGTGTGTGAGTGTGTGTGTGTCATGTAGGAAGCTATATTAGATAGTGACAGGCATTTTGAAAGGAAATAATATATATATATATATAATATATATATATATATATATATATATATATATATATATATATATATATATATATATATATATATATATATATATATATATATATAAACAAAATATACTGTATAACGTATAAGACAAAATGAAAAGTATACAATTCCTAAGTAGAGACTGAAAAAATTCTTTGCAAACACCATCAAATGAAAAAAATAAAAAAATGGAACGTCCTCATAATTACATGCGGGTCCTCGCCGAGCGGAAGAAGATTCCTCTTATATCAGTGAGAGGTGAATCTACTCACATGAATTTACGCACAGAAGTGACAGATGAATTAATTCATCAATTTGTTCAGTGTTAGTGTAATCTGTACACATTCTGAGAGACGGAGTTATTCACGGATATGTGCAAAATAATAGAAAGTCATCTGCTGAGTTTATGGGTGGTAGAGAACGTATTTCGTGTAACAAGCTCAATGAACTAACACTTGTGAACTAACTTAGAGGGTTAACTTAGAGCGCTAACTGAGAGAAGAAGCTGAGATAAAGCCAGTGACAAGTGTGATGAGAGGAAGAGAATATGCAGACACCGTCCTCATTAAGAGTGCTCCCCAATCAACTGTGACGAGGGTCTGGGTTACAACATAAAGCAGACAACATGCAGCCGGGCGTCTTGGGTGGGTGAGGCGCCATCCAAAGCTAAGATTGAGAAGGATGAGGAGGTGAGAGTGGAGGATGTGGAGGGAAGGCGACGGTCGTGTTGAGACACTGCTGTGGTTGAGTCCGCCCTGGTGGATGGCAGCCTCGTGCCTTCCTGCAAGTAAAAGGAAAAACATCAAACTGCTATTGAATACGTTTATATTTGATGGAGAAAAACACATCAGGCTAGGTTAGGTACGATAGGATTAGGTTAGGCTATATAAACCTTTAAGAAAATATTTTTTTTAACCTCAAATAGTCAACTGAAGAAATGAAAGGATATGTCTGGCAACAAGATGGCTAATTAAAGGAAGAAACATTCACAACTGAACATTTACCACTCAAGGAAAGAAAGTGGGAAGCTTTATTTTTTAAAGTTATTGAATGCAAATTAGCTGCTCACTTTGTAACTCACCAGTGTGCTAACACTCAAGAACACTTTATCCCCTAAAACAGGAATTAAAGTTAATTCAGTATACATACAAAGGTTCATACTTATCACTGAATTTGACCTGAAATTTCGTGTTACAATTATTATTATTTATATTATTATTATATTATTAGTAGTAGTAGTATTATTATAATTATGTGGCAGATGTTGCAAATGTATGGAAACGGAGGTAGGTTATTGAAAGAAGTGAAGACTTTTTATGAGGATAGTGAGGCTCAGGTTAGAGTAGGTAGGAAGATTATTTCCCAGTAAACGTAGGCCTTAGACAAAGATATGTGATGTCACAATGGTTGTTCAATATATTTATAGATGGGGTTTTAAGAGAAGTGAATGCGCGGGTGTTGGCAACAGGTGTGGGGTTAAAAAATATAGAATTTAACACAAAGTGGGAGTTGTCATAGTTGCTCTTTGTTGATGACGCTGAGTTTTTCGAAGATTCTGAAGAGAAGTTGCAGAGGGTAGGGTATGTAAAAGAAGAAAATTGAAAGTGAATATAGGAAAGAGTAAGGTGATCAGGATAACAAAAAAATTAGGTAACGAAATATTGGATATCAGATTGGAGGGAGAGAGTATGGAGGAGGTGAATGTAATCAGATATTTAGGAGTGGCCGTGTTAGCAGATGGGTCTATGAAAAAAGTGGTGAATCATAGAATTGACTAAGGGAAAAAGATGAGTGGTGCACTGATGAGTCTGTGGAGGCAAATAACTTTGTCCATGGAATAAAAGAGGGCAATGGGTAGTGAATGTTGCAACAAGGAGAAGGCTGGAGGCAGTGGAGATGTCGTGTCTGAGGGCAATGTGTAGTGTGAATATAATGCAGAGAATTCATAGTTTGGAAATTAGGAGGAGGTGTGGGATAACCAAAACTATTATCTAGAGGACTGAGGAAGGGTTGTTGAGGTGCTTCGAACATGTAGAGAGGATGGAACAAAATATAATGACTTTGAGAGTGTATAAATCTGTAGTGGAGGGAAGGCGGGGTAGGGGTCGGCCTAGGAAAAGTTGGAGGGAGGGGGTAAAGGAGGTTATGTGTGCGACGGGGTTTGGACTTTCAGCAAGCATTCGTGACTGTGTTAGATAGGAGCGAATGGAGACAAATGGTTTTTAGGGCTTGACGTGCTGTTGGAGTGTGAGCAAGGTAACATTTATGAAGGGATTCAGGGAAACCGGAAGGCCGCACTTGAGTCTTGGATATGGGAAGTACAGTGTCTGCACGCTGAAGGAGGGGTGTTAATGTTGCGGTTTTTTAACTGTAGTGTAAGCGGAGCCTCTGGCAAGACAGTGATGGAGTGAATGATGGTGAAAGTTTTTCTTTTTCAGGCCACCTACCTTGGTGAGAAACGGCCGATATGTTAATAAAAATATAAAAACAATATTGAAGATTGAGACACTTATGCAACATATGGAAATCTTTATTGAAGAAACGTTTCGCCACACAGTGGCTTCATCAGTCCAATGCAAAGCAGAAAGGTGTCAGGAGAGGAGGAGTTTGAGGTAATCAGTCCCTCAGCTAGGAATCGATGTGTTCAGTCCATCAACCTTGTAGAAAGTACAGCATATGGCCGGAGAAGTGGCTTATATACTGTAGTCAGGTGAGTGGAAGCAGGAGGAGGCGGAATCAAAGTGGAATCATCCACTGCTGTAAGTAGATCTTTGTCCAAAGGATGGACAAGTTCTGAAGAATTCATTGTATCTTCAACTTGTCGGTTTTCAAAAGCATGTATCACAAAAATATATTATTATTATAGTATATGTAGTAGAAGTAGTAATAATAATTCCATTGGGTGAAATACAGTTACATTTTCAACTTTGAAACTGAAAATAAATTGTCCAGTTTTCATCAAACTGGAGGATTTTTTTTTTACATATTTTCGAATGTTTTGGGTCAGTATAGATAACTTACACACCGACGTATACATTTCAGTTACTAACTAGAAAACTAAAAAAAGATTGTGCCTCAAATTTTAAGAAGTAAACAGCTTTCGACATGAGTGCAAGGTTAGGAGTGAAGCTAAGTTTACTTGGGGAACCAAAAAATTAAAGAGGGAATAGCACCAGTTTCCTACAAAAATATACTCATTTGTTGAGTGAGAGAAAACCATTCCATTTGAGACTGAGCTTTCAAACTATAGAGTAAATTTATGAATAAATTATGAACATTGTACCTACCAAGGTCGCAAGAGTAGTATATCAGTTTGCATATTTTCATAGACGAGTAACTGTATTTTTTATTTAGCGTTGATGATATTCTCTCTGGCATTTTCCCTGCAGTCCTTGCAAGGCTCTCCTGATGAAAAGTTACCTTACACTCTAATCTGACATTGATTATGAACTGTGCGCCCTTCCAAATTTTTATGGCACATTTTTTGCAATTTTCAACTGGTTACATAAAAATCCACTGAGCTCGAGGCCAGTTGGTCTTCCTCCCCTTCCTATGTACGGTATGTGAACAAATATCTTTACACACACACACACACACACACACATACATACATACATACATACATATATATATATATATATATATATATATATATATATATATATATATATATATATATATATATATATAGATATATATATATCTATCCTAGGTAGCAGGAGGTTGGTAGACAGCAACCGCCCAGGGAAGTACTACCGTCCTGCCAAGTGAGTGTAAAAACGGAAACCTGTAATTGTTTTACATGATGGCAGGATTGCTGGTCTCTTTTTTTCTGTCTCATAAACATGCAAGATTTTAGATACGTCTTGCTACTTTTACTTACACTTAGGTCACACTACACATGTATGAACAAACATATATATACATAGCACTCTAGGTTCTCTTCTATTTTATTGCGAGTTCTTTTTCTTCTTTATTTCCGCTTATCCCCATGACGAAGTGGAACAAGATTCTTCCTCCATGCGTGTCGTAAGAGGCGATTAAAAGGCCGGGAGCAAGGGGCTAGTAACCCCTTCTCCTGTATATATTACTAAATTTAAAAGGAGAACCTTTCGTTTTTCCTTTTGGGCCACCAACACAGCCAGTTTGTTGAAATAAATAAATAAATATATATATATATATATATATATATATATATATATATATATATATATATATATATATATATATATATATATATATATATATATATATATGCTAGGAATTCGCAAGAGCAGGCGAAATATTCACAATCACTGATCTCTGGCCGAGGAGACTCGAACCTACGAACCTCATGTCATGAGGTTCGTAGGTTCGAGTCTCCGTCGGCCAGAGATCAGTGTTTGATATATATATATATATATATATATATATATATATATATATATATATATATATATATATATATATATATATATATATATATATATATGCAAGACAACCACTATGAAAAAATAGAGGAATTCCAAGCGCTTTATGATACTCACATTATCAAGGAACTATAGTTCCTTGATAATGTGAGTAGAAACAGTGAGGAACATGATCCTGCAGGAGAAACCACGGCTGAAGAAATCGTCAACATACAAGAGAGTGTTCCTAGACCGAGACAGATGAAGAACAGAACGACAGCAGCTGAGGGAGAGGGCACAGAAGTGAAAGGGGCTAGAAAGAGAGACAAGGACAGAGTCACTAGAGGACAACCAAAGCAGGGCAGAGTAACAAGCACAAGCACACATAGAACCACCTCCAGAACCCCACAACGAACACGCTATCCCAACACAAACCACAATCCACACTTACAACCCCCACCCCACACTATGCTGTACAATCCCACAGCACACTGCCAGGTCCCCCACCCTCACAAACCCCCGAGAACACAGTGTTGGAGAGGACACTGAAGGTATGGTACACTAATGCTGATGGAATAACGAATAAGTGGGAGGAGTTGCATGAAAGAATCAAAGAGGCGTCACCAGACATCATAACTCTCACAGAAACCAAGCTCACAGGAATAATAACAGATGCCATCTTTCCAATGTGATATCAGATCCTGAGGAAAGACAGAGGGGAACAGAGGGGGTGGAGGACTAGTCCCGGAGATAAGGGGTACGTCTTACGAGAAGAGGTTAAGATAACTCGACCTGATGCCACTTGAGGACAGGAGGAACAGGGAGCACATGATAACGACATATAATATACTGAGAGGAATTGACAAGGTGGACAGAGACAGGATGTTTCAGAGATGGGACACAGCAACAAGGGGTCACAATTGGAAGCTGAAGACTCAGATGAGTCACATGGATGTTAGGAAGTATTTCTTCGGCCATAGAGTTGTCATGTAGTGGAACAGTCAGGAAAATGAGGTAGTGGAGGCAGGTACCATACTTAGCTTTATGAAGAGGTATGATAAAACTCTTGGAGCTGGGAAAGAGTGACCTAGTAGCGACCAATGAAGAGGCGGGACCAGGAGCTATGACGTAACTCCTGCAACCGTAATTAAGTGATTACAGTTAGGTGAATACAAGGTGATTGGGAATTATATTAACTCACCTTCTTGCACATGAACCAACACTGTTGCAGGGTGGGAGCCGTCCGGCACGCAAGAGTACATGCCAGAATCTCCACGACCCACCGATGTCACCACCAATTGCGTGAGCGTCTCACCGCGACCACGGTCGATCTAGACACCGGAAAATATTGGATACTATATTAGATTACTGCCTTTTTGTGCACGTGGTCCACTCCAGCTGCACATCACTTGTACAACCTAATCAAAAAACATTTTATTTCCAAAATTATTTATGAAAGACAATTTTCAGTGTAAACTTGAGATACAAGTTTCGGTGTATACAGTGTATGTTTCCTGTGTCGTAGTAATATTATGTTAAGCAGGATAGCAGATGAAAAAGGTTGAGGAAGGATAGAAGATGTGTAGATCAAGAGTTAATATTGAAGCATATAAGTGAAAAGTATTTAGATAAGAATCAAGTTTTCGTTACATTTATGGACTTGTAAAAGGCATATGCTAAGGTGGTCACGGAATCAATGTTGCAAATGTATGGAATAGGTTGTAGGTTACTGTAAGTACTAAATAGTTTTTACGAGGATAGTAAATCTCAGGTTAGGGAAAATTATTGCCAAGTAAAAGTAGGCCTTAAATTGGGATGCATATTGATCCCCGAAACCCTCTCCAGGTATACTCAAGGTAACTCATCCTGTCCACAGAATCCTTCAACCTCAGCCTCAGAAATACAGACTCTAACCCCATTCGTCCTGTTCCTATCAAAAAAATAAACGATCGTTATATTTGACCTGAGGAACTCCAGCTTCAAGAATGGGCATCCCTGGGTTGTTCCCCAGGACCTCGTCATCCTGGTTTGTTGTTGGGTTAAATGTTCTGCATTAATTTTAGAATACAGCAAACGAATTTGTGATTTTCCCTGCTCTTTTACTCCCGGCATCCACAGCCGGGCTGTGGATCAGCCAGACTGTTACTACAGTTTGGCTTATCAGGCCCTGATCCACCGCGAGGCCTGGTCATGGACCGGGCCCCGGGGGCGTTGACCCCCGGAACATACTCCAGGTAGATTCCAGTAAGTAGCGCGTTTCCTCTTCGCCACTGTCCAGCTACTTTCTTTATCGTAATATTCTTGAAGGTTTTTGCAAATCCAATTCTCTTCTCTTAGTCTTCTTACCACTTTGACAGCGTCTTTCCGATTCCCTTCACCTGGTGGTGCAGCAGCATCAGAGAAAACATCCTTACTTTACACAAATAACCAGTACATAGTAGAGAGAAGCTCACGACCGAAACGTTGTGGTAAGCTTCTCTCGCATATGTGTGTGTTATTAGCATATTGTTCCAGTCACGGTAGTGCCTTTTTGTTCTTTATCGTTACTTTAATATCCACTAGGCACGTCTTCACAGGACTGATCATTTCGCCATTTGTTAGCTTTTTTTTATATGTTGATGTGTCTTACTCGATTAATCAGGTCCTTTGAATATTTTAAGTGAGCAGTACAGCTTCTAATGCCAATAATTATGGGCCTCAGAGGGAGTTTGGTTTCGAGTGTTAGGAAGCTCATATATTCTTTGGAGTCACTAAGAATAAAGGAAAAAGAATGTTCCTGGCTTCTTTGTGTCAGTTTGAGAATCTGAAGTAAACTATAATGTTTTAAGTGTTTTAATAACGCTGAATAAACTTAGCATCTTGGATATGCACTCTGCTTGGTTGAGGGTTATCACCCAGCTTCCTTTGTCAGCAGTGGTGATGGAAATGTAATCTTTGGCTAAGAGTTTAAGGGCATTGAGTCGTAGAGGCTTCAGTTCCGACGGCTGTTGCGATGGCTGCAGCTGTGACTCGTGGAATAATGCCCATTTTGAAAAAAAAGTTCAGTTAAGTTAGGTAAGTTCCCGTTATGTAATCGAGTTACACTATGGGTTTTCGTAGTCCTGCTGAGAATTTAGGCATAGGCTGAGTTATTAATGAAATCCGCGATTCCCATGGTGCTCAATTTGTTTGTGTTGCCTTATTTCTGGAATTACGGATGAATCTATTTCATTGTTGGAGGTTTTTAGTAGTGACTAATAATATATATGATTCCTTTTGCTCTCGAGGAGGTTTTTCAATATAATACAATATGAGGAATAAATTGGTAAACACAGACAACTGGAGTAAAGTAGGTGCATGTTTGAAGTACAACACTCAACACTTAAAGGCATATGATAAGCTCATCAAACTATTATAAAGTGCTAAAAGTCCTGGTTATTACTCTACGTATAATCAATGTTTAATTATGGCAATGAGGTCACCAGTCCGATAAAAGCTTCACTTCCTCTTCTACTTTATAAAAAACTACAGACATTTAGCAAAACAAATTCGCGACATCCTAAGACAAAATCCCAGTCCGATTTATAGTCTTACCTAATAGCAAAATAGTAAGTAATGTCTGCACCACAATCATGGATCTTACCGACTAAAAACAAAACGAACTTGTCGATATAAAGGCAGTGTATACATGATGCTATACCCCAGCTTCAACAAAATCTACATAGGAGAAACAGCCAGAGTCTGGGCGCACACACAACTAATCACAAATATTCCTGCCGTATAGATGATCTCGCTTTTGCATGTGTGAAAAATAGCAATAACTACGTACATCTAATTGACTTGAAAGCCGCCAGACTTCTCTACTAATAAAAAAAGCTGCAAAAACATCTTTATCTTGTATCAGCAGTTGTTAGTTTAGATAATACAATTGTGCTGAACTCAACTGGTGATGGTCGTTTCAAATTTATAACTAAACTGATTCTGGTCTGCAATGAGAAAACCATTGTGTTGCACACATAAAAGTTTCAAAATATTCCACATGTGTCTACTTTATACCGGTGTCTCAATATTGAGTCCAGAGATCCGATGTTAGTTTCCTGGTATAATGTAAGAGAGGAAACTATTAAAGCTGCTATATTTCCTTTCAACTGTTGACGATAGTAATTTAGGAGAAAATACTTAAGTTTTACCAGGCAGCTAAGCCAGACATTTTGTAATAGTATACTTAAGAATGGTTTAAACTTTTGAGAGTTGAGATTTTATAAAAAATATTATCGCGTACAGAGAACTGTGTAAATAATTATAAACGTAAGATAACCCACCTGGAGATCGACGCCGCCCCTGGGGGAGTTATAGTCGACGAGGCTGGTATCGTGGTACCAGTACACCAGTGTGGAGGGTGGACCAGACGACGTCACTAAACAGGTGAGGGTAAGGGAAGAGCCTTCCTCTATGTACAGCTCCCGTGGTCCTTGTATTTCCACCTTAAGATGACCTATGATTATATATGACTAGGATGGTATTTAAATACACTAATTCATTTGGTTGGTCGAAGTTTCGGGTGAAATTATATGTCCCCATTTCACCTGAACAGCTCTTGTAAAGAAATAGGTTAGGCGCCCATACTTATTTGGGATATGGTAGCAAAGTATTCAACAGCAAAGTACTCAGTACTTTGCTGTTGAGTGTGCAGTTTCGAATCCTGCTGTGGACTGAAATTGCCGAATGGGCCGAACTGCTTTAAACAATAATCTATTCTAAAAAATTACTTTTCGTAATGACAGATATTTTTTTTCATTGACAATGATATAAAGATTTTTATTTTTGGACCAAACATAACTTAGGCACACTAATTAGGCTGAAACTCTTGCCTATTTGTTAAGGGTTTTCAGCTTAATCGGTAAAGGTATTTTCTGCCTTTTAAGTAAAATGAAAATGTATTTTTGCCATAAATATGCGCTACTCAATCTGAGAATAACGAAAAAATACATATGATTGTTGTTGAGAATGATGGCTACAGTTTCCTCATAACATTTATCAAAATTAAACTGGTCAAGTTCTTCAAGACTTGTTACATAATCTTCACTTTCTTCATAAGACTCAATATTGCTTTGTGCTGCTAGCAGACCAGTTGCACTCTTTGTGCTGCTAGCAGACCAGTTGCACTCTTTGTGCTGCTAGCAGACCAGTTGCACTCTTTGTGCTGCTAGCAGACCAGTTGCACTCTTTGTGCTGCTAGCAGACCAGTTGCACTCTTTGTGCTGCTAGCAGACCAGTTGCACTCTTGTGCTGTTACAGACCAGTTGCACTTTGTGCTGCTAGCAGACCAGTTGCACTCTTTGTGCTGCTAGCAGACCAGTTGCATCTTTGTGCTGCTAGCAGACCAGTTGCACTCTTGTGCTGCTAGCAGACCAGTTGCAATCTTTGTGCTGCTAGCAGACCAGTTGCAATCTTTGTGCTGCTAGCAGACCAGTTGCACTCTTTGTGCTGCTAGCAGACCAGTTGCACTCTTTGTGCTGCTAGTAGACCAGTTGCACTCTTTGTGCTGCTAGCAGACCAGTTGCACTCTTTGTGCTGCTAGCAGACCAGTTGCACTCTTTGTGCTGCTGGCAGACCAGTTGCACTCTTTGAGTTCTTGAGCTGCTGAATTCTCCCATGACTTTCTTTCAATTCATTCTTAATATTGCCGCTGTTTGTTTTACATGAATCATCCACTTCATTGACAAAGAAGTTATTCTTCTATAGGGGATCTAAAATATGGTGAGTATCGTGTTGTTAGCCAGTGGTGAAACTTTCGAATCTAGTTAAGATTGGGACTATGAGAGCTGATATGGTGTTACCCAAGCTTGAGAAGCTTGGATCACTAAAAGCTTTGTCAAGGAAATGTTTCGAATATTGTACTTGAGGCAGCATTTCTGAGAAAGGACAATTTCTTTAACTATGTTGTATACTTCGCTTGTGAAAATATATTAAGCTAAAAGAGAACTTGATAATACGATTTTATTTGCATCGGTCAAATTATGGCAGGTGTGTTTCATATAAGCAATACATTGCAATGTTTTTATTTGTATACATTATTGATCTAACATTATGGGATACTCCAGGTGGTAGGAACATTCTGAATGAGCATGCACTTCAGTACTTTACTTTGTTCTTGAAGAGCCTCTAGTTTACTGCAGGCATTAGAAGAGTGATTGAAGTGGTTCAGTCATGTCTAATATTTCTCTCTGCTCCAAAATCCAATCATAGATAACCAGTTGACAACAATGGCCCCATTATCCATTATTATCAAATGAATTTTAAAATATAGTATGTTTAATTCAAACATTGCATTTTGAATTATCTTGGTCACATGTGCTGATGGATGGACAACAGTTTTCTGCATGAAGTCTTTGCTGAGTCATAGGTGACAATGTGAACTGTACTTACCTCTATATACTTACATATATATGACCCCGCTTCTCATCTTGCTATTTGCCAGATGCTCTCACCTAAACCTTGCGGACCCTGTAGTACTTTCTCTTAAAACTTTGTGTAGAATACCTCCACCATATCGTCGTCAAGGTCATTCCACTACCGGACCACTCTCAGTCTAAAGAATTACTTCCTTGTCTGAGGCTTTAACTTCTAAATATGCACCCATGTACATGTTTCTCACCTCGTAGTCAATTCCTTTCTACCCTATCAATTTCCCGGAGTATTTTGTATGCTGGTAGAATGTGTTCCGTTTTTCAGTTTTCCTCTAATACCAAAAGGTTCAGTTCCTTTAGTCTCTGTTTATAGCTCGTTACGTACCTCTGCACTTTCTCCACTTTCTTAGCATGTGTTATCAGGAGTTGGTTCCATGCTGATGATTGACATACGTTGCACAAAGGCTCTTGAATGACTTGATCGAGATTCTTGGAGACTACTCTTAGATTTTGCAGACGAGAAATGGTTGTAAATGTTATTCGGTTGATGTCTGCCTCCAGTGATATGCTTTGCACTATGCTCACCCCTGTGTCTTTCTCTTTGAACGAGGTTTACAGTCTCTGTCCCACAACTCTGTACTTTGTGTCTGGTCTTCGTGAACCTTCTCCAGTCTTCATAATAGTGCATTTGCTGGTGTTGAATTTAAGTCCAGATCCATTTGTAACCTTTTCTTGTCCTCTGTAGTGTTTATACTCCTCATTAATTTCAAAAAGTCTGCCCAAAAAAAGAGATACTGTACATTTGTCTCAATACTATCTGGTATGTCAGTCACATATATCATACACAGTGCTGGTTCAAATACCGATCCTTGCAGAACCCCACCTGTCATTCTTCTCCAGTTCTAACATCTCTTCACGGGCAATCACTGTTTCCATCATCTGATCCATCGCAGCACAGTCCTTGTGATTCCTTTCTCCTTTGTCTCATAGCCGTCACTTTGTCATATATATCCAACAGTTTAGTAAGTTAAGATTTGCATGAAATCACTTTCATGATTTGCATGAAATCACTTTCATGATTTGCATGAAATCACTTTCATGATTTGCATGAAATCACTTTCATGATTTGCATGAAATCACTTCCATGCAAGTGCTCTATCACTTTCCTTTCGATTATCTTCTCCATTACCTCACATGACATGCATGACTGTGATACTGGCTTTTAGTTCAACGCTTTCTTTCTCTCTCCTTGTTTTTAAATATTGAGACTGTATTCACTATTTTCCATATATCTGGCAATTGCCCATTGTCAGCTGAGTAGTTGTAGATCCTAGGCAGTCGTTCGCACAGTGAATCTCTTAATTTTAATGGAATCCACGGTAGCATCAAGTCAGGCACTTTTGTCTTTGATTTATCAAACTCGCTGCAAAGATTTTTTTCTATTATCCTGTTGTGTATATGTTTTCCAATACCCGTCGGTGTACCTGTTGATCTAGGTCCTCTGGTATTTCTCATATCCACTGAGAAAACATCTTTAAATTGCTTGCTTAACAATTCACAGTCTTCTTTGTTGTAACTTCTTACTTTGACATTTTGAGTCGAATTATCTTGTCTTTTATTGCCGTCTTTCTTTTGTAGACGCTGTGAAGTAATTCTTGAATTGCTGCTCAGCCTCTCTACACACCCTTGTATATTCGTTTCGGGCTCTTCTGCTCATTTGTATTTTAGACTATCTGTCGATCTTTATAGTTTTTTCAAGCTCTTGTGCTCTTCATATTTTCTTTTCTGCATTTTTGGGTGAATCCCCATACGAACGTATGGGGATTTTACTTCGCTATCTTGTTACAGAAAATAATATTATAATAGTAACCTTAATTTTTATTATTAGCATTGTTTGTATTATTATTATAATTATTATTATTATTATTATTATTATTATTATTATTATGATTATTATAATCCACATTATCAACATTTATTATTATTATTATTATTATTATTATTATTATTATTATTATTATTATTATTATTATTATTATTATAGGTGTTAAATCCATAATAATCCTACAACGCCATGGGAATGGGAACCAATCAGATTCGTTGCAAGGAAGAACCGGTCCAATTTCTTGGATCAACAATCTTTCAAGGTGCCTCCTTCCCTGAGATGTAAATACGAAGGACACCCTTACATTGGGACCCAGGCTTTTAATGATATTTCAAAAAGTTCCAAATACAATTCTTACCTGTAATTCATATGTACAACTCCTATGTACAATATCTACGAACAGTTCCCATGTACAATTCCTACCTACTGTACAATTTCCTTTGAACAATTTCTAGCTACAATTTCTGTTGGCAATTCCTACTTGTAATGCCTTCGTATAATTTCTTTGTACAATTCTTACCCCACAGTTCCTGCAAACAAATCTTACCTATAATATATACCCATAATTAGTACCCCAAATAAAATCATACATTTTTTTCCTGTAATTTAAAAATATAATACTACTAACATGCAATTCATTAATAAAAATTCAACCTATCATTTTTAACTACAATTTCTACATGCGGTTCCAACCTACATTTTCTTCTTATAATTATATATACAATTCCTAGGTACAATTCGTACGTGGAATTCCTATGTACAATTCCAACATATAATTACTGTGCACAGTTCTTATTCTCATTCCTTATATGCAATTCTTACCTACAATTTATACGTGCAGTTCCAAACTATAATTCCTTTAATCAACGCCTACATAGATCTCCTACCTACAATTATTATCTACAGTTCCTACCATTACTCCCCACATGTTATTTAAATCAACATTTCCTTCTTATATTTCCTAAATACAATTCCTACGTTCAATTCATTCTTGCAATTCCTTCGCACGATTCTAATATGCAATTTCATCGAACAATTCCTATATACAAACATTAAATATAATTCCCACAAGTAATTCCTACTTATAAATCCTCCCAACAATTAATACTTACAATTCGAACCTACAATTCCTAAGTACAATTCCTGTCTACAGTTATCTGCAGTTCCTACAGAAAGTTCCCGATAACAGTTCCAACGTTCTCTTCCTACGTACGAATCTTACGTGCAGTACTTACGTACAATTTCTGCATGCAGTTCCTAGGTGTACATTCTTAAGTACAACTCCTAAATACAATTCCTTCGTCCAGTTACTACATACAATTCCATGGTACAGTTTTTATGTACAATTCCTACTTATAGTACATACAGTATCTAAGTACAACTTTTGTGTATATAACATAATTTTCAGTCTTCATGTGAAGCCAGATTGCATTTTCAAGTTAGTTTTATTAGAGAAATTGAAAAAAAAATGATCACATAACGAGAATTATAAATTAAAAATATAATTAAAAAAAGACATGAATAAAGAGGAACCCTAATAAAGAGAAATATAGATATTAAGAAATATGGGAAAGGAGAAATGAAGAGAAATAAAAGCATAAATAAAAAAACACAAGTTAGAGCCTAAATAGCATACAACTGAAATAAAACAAGAAACGACATATATAGATGAACAATCTATGACAGTGTTGTTGATCTGGGAGACAGGTCATATGCAAAACTCTAACAGAGCGAAACGTTGTCGCGCTGTTAGAGATTTACGTACATATGTAAAGATCTAACAGAGAAAAACGTTGTTAAGGTTTCATTAACCCACACATAAAACTTCAGCTGACAGAAACAACTATAGTGTCATCCAGATTTGTATGTGTAATTTGTAGGGTAGTTGTGATTTGCTCCAGTCACATTCTTGAGACATATTCTTATTCAGTAAAGTTGAAAAAATCCTGTGGTGCCCTAGCAAGCACGTACAAATATAATTTAACCCAAAAAAATTATATTAATTAGTTTTTATGCGCACGTATCGTGTGATGCTCAAGCCTATGTATACATATCTCTTATAAAAGTATACGTGAGAAAATACCAGTAAAAGTAGAAAATTAAACCTAAGAGCTTTCATGTGCTTGCACACATCTTTAGAGGAAGATGTGTGTAAGCACATAAAAGCACTCAGGTTTTATTTCCTATATTTATTGCGATATATTTTCATATTTGCAATCACGCGTTTTATTGTGATGTCTTCAATAAGTATACGTACAAAACGTTCCCTAAAACGCGTGCAAAAAAAAAAAAAAGGTTAATAGAAGCACTGCTAATAGCAAATTTAGTCTCTGTTCAATCTTGATAGATATCAGATCAGACAAGAAGATGTGTTTAGGGAACTGACCGTCTTTGGTGGAGGCTGTGTTGTTGGCCACGAACACTTTAGTCCTTGTTCCCCTCAGTCTCGGATCTGTAAACATGGGCGGATCAAATTAACGTAAATTGGAGAGCTCTACATAGTAGCCTGTACAAAATTAAACGATTCTTAAGCATATAGTTTTTCACTCTGATACACTATGTTTACATATCTTAAAACACTATTTAATGCTATTACTTCACATTTGTATTTTGAATCGATAAAAATCAAACTAATTCAATCGAAAATATATATTTTTTAAGGATTTTCAGGATTCGCAGAGCACAAATACGAAAGAGAATTATAAAGTGAATTAAAATCCCCAAAAACATGATCCACATGTTTCTTCATCGTGACATGAGATCAC
>WNWK01002975.1:157500-185634 GCA_009830355.1 Cherax destructor
TTTATGGCTTTCTGTAAATTATATAATAAGAATGTCAACTAATCATAAATCTATTATGTGATGTGCTTTCCAGAAACAAAGGTCTATTATTATTATTATGATTATTATTAGTATTGTGATGATTATTATTACTATAATTATTATTATTATTGTACAAGAATGGTATACAATACCGACAAGATGAAAATTAAGACACATGTGCAACATCTGGGTATCTTTATTGTAGACGTTTCACCATCCAGTGACTTTATCAATACAAAATTCTAGGACATATTTTGAAGAGAGTAGAACTATATATAAAAGGTGAGGTAATCTGTCCCTCGGCCTAGGAGTAGGTGTTTTCAGCACCGCTGGTGTAGAGAATCTGAAGGCCAGGTAAGAATGCTTGACCTTAAATAGGCGTCAGCTGAGAGGGACGGGTAGTCACTGGTGGGCGGGTTCCCCAGTGGAAGTAGGTCATACCCAAAGATATTGGTTATGTAGGTTATGTGCAGGTCTGAGGACCTGCACATAACCTTCTTCACGGCTACGACTACTACTACCCATCTCTTTGGGTATGACCTACTTCCACTGGGAATCCCGCCTACCAGTGACTACCCGTCCCTCTCAGCTGACGCCTATTTAAGGTCAAGCATTCTTACCTGGACTTCCGATTCTCTACACCAGCGGTGCTGAAAACACCTACTCCTAGGCCGAGGGACAGATTACCTCACCTTTTATATATAGTTCTACTCTCTTCAAATTATGTCCTAGAATTTTGTATTGATAAAGCCACTGGTTGGCGAAACGTTTACTATAAATATACCCAGATGTTGCACATGTGTCTTAATTTTCATTATTATTATGATTATTATTATTATTATTATTATTATTACAGGCAATACTTTCTAAAAAGGGGTTCTTTGATCTTAGTAAGGGGTTCTAAATCCAATTATTTGAACATGTCCGCCCATTGTTTTTACCGAGCGTGACTGCCTGCCATTTCTCAGGCGCTTTGCGATCTCAATTGTCTCACCTCATTAAAATAAAATAATTGTGAACGGTATGAATAAAGATTATTCCATAGTATTAAATGGCTTAAATATTTATTGAGAATGAGCAGTGTTAGTACAAATTTTGTTAGCTTCTGTAAAATAACTGGGGAAAGCAATTTCTTGTCAGCTTAAAACTTTTTAGTGGTGATATTAGGTTTTGAGTTTAATGTGGAACTGTTTTTTTTTATCCAAAATTTGTGTCTGTGAAATAACTGAGAGAATGTATTTTATGATCAGAAATAATTTAGTGTTGGACTTTATAGGGATATTCTAACTTAAATATACATAACATACTTTATGCTCTTGAGAAACTTTGTAAAAAAAATGTTTGTATGTTTTGGCCTGTGTACATCCCCCTCATTTTTGTAGAAAAAGAAATAAGGAAACCTGCTTTTCAAGAGATAATTTGGGAGTGTCGCCTCCAATTACCTTCAATCTTTTAACGGTCATAACTTGATAATTCAACTTTCTGTGCAGCTCCAAACTGCTCAAAAATTGCACGGTCTGCTGCTATGTTTTACAGTATTGGTCTCTCTGAGATAAGAAGAGAATGCCTCTTCAGTTTAACTTCAATGCTAGTATTTCTTAGTAGAAGGTTGGAATAAGATTTGGGCTATGTTGTAATCTGCAATTTTTATTTAAGAAATTGGGATATTAACTTTCATATAATGATTTTTGAATGCCTATCCTGATTCGCTTCACATATTAAATGCTGACATTTAACAAACGTTATGCCCGACTCTGCACTATTCCAGTCGCTACCAGTGAAGTCCAGGGAACAGTAGTTATGCAATAGTGTTGTAGTCTTCTAGGATCACGCAGCGAGTGAAATAATTCTAGACGAGTTTGCAGTTTTTTCCCGCACATATTTTAGGTTAGTTAAGGTTTGTCAGGAAGCAGGACAAGTGTTTCCTGACGCGGGTCTTAGTCATATGTTGACCCGCAGATAGAGCTTGTGATCAGGTGACCGGGACCTTCCACTGGCTTACCGGTCCACCCCTTTACAAATTAAGGTTATGATTATTTACTTAAATTTTCCACATATTTTGAGTCTCACTCCAAGTATAGCATTGTTGAAACGTTATCATCGGTTGCAAAAGTGCATAAAAAAACAAAGAATTGTAAGTCACTACAGTCGCATTCAAATATTATTGTCCGTAAAGTAATGTATGTCTTCTTATACAAGGATAATCGGCAGTGAAGTTATTCATCATAAGTTTAACAGCGATGAAAAAATCAACAGCCTAACTATGATTTAATCAGTAACAACTTATTGTCCAGTGACATGGACCAAAAAGTAAAAAAATAGTCCGAGTAAGTTATATCCCAGTGTGTGATGGACAGGTCCTGGGCTGCAGAACGAGCGAAACGAGTCTGGAAGTTCATTGCCCTGGACACCAGAGTGGCAAGAAACCCAACAAAAGACGAAGTATTTATATTTGCTGAAGAGCCGAAACAACAGCGTTGAAGGACGATGGGATGTGTTGAGTCGAAACTCTGAACAGCTTGCAATGTTCTTTAAGAGAGACTACAACAAAAGAACGGAAAGAAGTGGTGCTACTATAGTCATGTCTTCGTGCATGACAGTCCTACGAGAGAATTTATAAATATCAAGAGTAAGTTAGGCAAGATTGCAAAATAATTTTACATAAATATGTAATGTTTGTCTGCTGGTACGTAAGCAAATTCTGGAAAACAAGTATTTTCTCTTGTTGCTACCAGCATATGTTGAAATTTCCTCCAATGACAGTGTGAGAAAATTACCTCACACAAAGGTTGGAGTTCCGGATTTCATCGTTAATGTTATGTGTTTTTTTTTTTATTCACAAACTTCAAGTATTCACATTAGCATTTATTGCAGAAAACTTCCGTTTAATGTGTCGAAGTTAGAATGTAATCACCAATGTTTGTCTAGAGCTTGGGACTTTAACTTCATAAATAACATGAGATACATACTTGGTACATCAGTTACTCATACCTTTCACTTTCCAGATATTCTAGTTCAGTAACTGAATGCCATCTTCTAGCATCTTACAGTAATCAAGGCTTAATTAGCCTTTTTTTGATAGTCACTGCCATGAGTAATATTATATAATTATAAGCAACTAAAAAAAATTAAATTATAAAAATAATAATATTATTTCAGATAGATTGTGGAAAACTTGAGTATTTTTTTCACGACTGAAGTATCAGTGTAAGTTGCTTACAAAGCATGAGGGAACAATCTACTACCATCGTTACAACTCAGATACTGCACGGCTACAGACATCACTTCGTTCCTTCTCATCTTATCTGGCGCTTCAGTAGTTCAACAAATATAAAGAAGACCTTGTATTTTTCATGATATTTGTAATGAACCTCTCGAGAAACTAAGTGTTCTATTGCTGCGCGATCAGAGAGAGGTATAGTGTTGCATAACCTCAACCCATTGTACCTACCTACCTGGAGAGTATTCCAGGGATCAACGCCCACGCGGTCCGGTACCAGGCCTCCCGGTGGATCAGGGACTGATCAAATAGGCTGTTACTGCTGACCGAACGTAGTCCAACGTACGAACCACAGCCCGGTTTATCCGGCACTGACTTTAGGTATCTGTCCAGCTCCCTCTTGAAAACAACCAGGGGAAATAATTTCTGTGTGCAGAGTGGGGACCAGTCCCTCTAGGATTTTGCAGGTTTACATTATGATGTATCTCTTTCGCCTGCGCTCCAATAAGTACAAATAAAGTGCCTCCATGCGTTTCCAGTAGTTAAGATGGTTGATGGAACATATATATGCAGTAAAGGTTCTCTGTACATTCTCTAGGTCTGCTATTTCATCTGTCTTGAATGGAGATGTTAATGTATAACAGTATTCAAGCCTAGAAAGAACAAGTGATTTAAAAAGGATCATCATTGTCTTGGCATCTCTTGTCTTGAATGTTCTCATTATCCATTCCATCATTTTCCTCATAGATGAGATAGTGGCATTGTTGTGATCCTTGAAGTTGAGATCCTCAGACATTAGCATTCCCAGGTCATTCACATTACTTTTTCCGCTCTATTGTGTGATTAGAGTTTGTAGTATACTCAGTTTTAGCTATTAATACCTCCAGTTTTCCATAACGGAGTTTTGTTTTCATTGATCATCATATTGTTCTCCGTTGCCCATTGGAAAACTTGGTTTATATCTTCTTAGATATTTGCCGTGTCCTCAATGGATGGGACTCTCATGCAGATCTTAGTATAGTCTGCAAAGGATGATACAGTGCTATGGTTTACATCTCTGTCTATGTCTGATATAAGGATGAGGAGCAGGATAGGTGCGAGTACTTGTGAAACAGAGATGTTCACTATGGTATCTTCCGATTTAACTTGTTTACCAATACTCTTTGTGTTCGATTGTTTAGAAAGTTGAAGATCCATCTGCCCACTTTGCCAGTTATCCCTTTAGAACGCATTTTGTGTGCTAGTTCAGCATGATCGCACTAGTCAAAGGCTTTTGCAAAAACTTTGTATACTACATCTGCATTATGTTGGTTTTCCCGTGCATCCAAGACTATATCATAGTGGTCTAGTAGTTGCGAGAGGCAGGAGCGACCTGCTCTGAACCCATGTTGCAACTGTTGGAAATTCGAGTGGTTTGTAATCCTGCTTAGAACTTTTTCAAAGATTTTTGTGATATTTGACGTTAGAGCTATTGGTCTGTAGTTCATAGCTATTTTTTTGCTGCCACTTTCATGGAGTGGGGTTTTATCTCTTGTTTTTAATGGCTGTGGAATCTCACCTGCGTCTATGCTCCTTTTCCACATCATACTTAGAGAGCCAGCGAGAGGGGTTTCTTGCAGTTCTTAATGAACACAGAGTTCCACGAGTCTGGACTTTGGGCTGAGTGCATGGGCATGTTGTCAATGGCTTTCTCAAAGTCTAGTGCAGTTAGGTTATGTCAGAAATGTGGCATACATTGAGAGGATTTTGGGTCTCATTCACGAAAAAATTGTTTGGCTTGTCTATCTTTAGACTGATTAGTGGTTCGCTAAACACAGAGTCGTATTGAGATTTCAGTATCTCACTCATTTCTTTGTTGTATCTGTGTAAGTTCAGTCTTGTCTGAGCAGTGGCCCTATACTGGATGTGGTTTTTGCCTTATTTTTGGCATATGAAAATAAATATTTCGAATTTCTTTCAATTTCACTAATATATTTTAGATCCTCTTGTCCCTTCTGAATGCTGTATGGGTCCTTAAGCTCAGTATATTTCACTTACCTCGTTAGCGCTTCCTTCCATGTTTCAGATAATCTAACATTCTTGAAAAGTTCAGTGATTCTTCGCCTTCTCCTGTAGAGGGAGCTTCTCTCTCTCTCTCCTTTTTTCTTAGGGGAATATGCCTTGAACATACTTCAGCGACCAGGAAGTTGATATTTTCAAGGCACTGGCTAGGGTCCATGCTATTTAAGATATCTTCACAACATGATTCATTTAGGATATGGTGTACCTGTTTCTATTTGATGTTCCTGTTGTTGAAGTTGAATTTGGTGAAGGCACCCTCATAGCTGTATGCATTTTGCTGATCAGGACCTCTGAGTATGTAAGGCTGAACTTCGATTAGATTGTGATCAGAATTAGTTTTTTTTTTATGTTTCTTATCAGCTCCACATTATTTGTGAAAATAAGGTCAAGTGTGGTCTTCAGTCTTGTTGGCTCCACTATCTGCTGGCTTAGGGTGTGTTTATTGCAGAATTTCAGCAGCTCATGTGTGTGTGACTTTTCATCTGAGCTGCCACCAGGGACTATTTCTGCCACAACATTATTTCCTGCATTCTTCCATTTTGTTTGTCTTAGATTGGCATCACCAAACAGCAAGATGTTTGGGAATGGGGCTTGAAGGATTTCCAGACAGTAGTCAATTTTCGATAACTGTTTCTTGAACTGTTAGGAAGTTGCAACTGGTGGCTTAAATACAAGCCCAGTGACTATGCTTTGGTTCTTGATCTTTATTGTTAGAACTTCAACTACAGTATCTCCGTGGAAATGAGCGACTTTTTGACATTCAGGCTAACCTTTCCTTGTAGATGAATGGTTCAGAGAACCGACAAGTTATAAATTAGACACATATGCAACACTTGGGTATGTGTCTAATTTCTAACCTTTCCTTGTTGCCTGTTCTTTCTGTCGCATCTGAAAATGTTGTACCCAGTTATCTATATTTCATGTATATTTTCAGGGCTTAAGGCCCTGTATATTAGCAAATATAAATGAGGTTGTGTTGAGTGTTTGTTGGGGGATTTCGTTGTTGGTATCAATAGTTGTGAGTCTGGAGGGGCCACTGGCTGTGCCTCCAGTCTAGCAAGGATCCAAGGTGGAGAACTATTTTGGTTATTTATTTCCTATGTTTTTTCTTTGTTTCCTGCCACTAAAAAATCACTACGAATTAAGTCGTCTTAACTACAGTAACTTTTATGATTTGTTTTACGGGGTGTGTACCTCCTGGTCCCTTTTAAGTGGTATGCGGAGCAGTTGGTGTTGTAACATTATTTTTTGAGGACTGAAGAGTGGCACAAATAAGGGTGGAATAATTCGCAAGAGGTAGAACGACACACTCCTCTAGACAGGAGGTCTCGGCATTTTTTGAGATGCTCAAAGTTGCATGTCCCATTTATTTTTCCCGATATTCCATGCTTACAGATTCCCCAGGCATAGAATTTTCACCATTTTTCTTTTGGTTGGATACAATTCGTGGTGGATGTTTTTTCGATTTGTTCAGATCCTAGAACTGCACTGCAGTTTTGGATAGCCAAGCCAGAGACAACGCCATCTGTTTTCAGGAGGCCAACATTTTCCCCGGAAGAAGACTCCTCCTCTACTACAACTGAAATAAAATAAGAAAAGACAGCTATGTCTGTGGTGGCTTTGGTAGAGTTTTTAGCCGTATCCGGATTAGCACTAAGGCCTCAGTGGATGCGATTGATATAGTGCAGAATACGGCATAAGTTTATAGTGTTGTTGAATATTAGGGTTGAAGATTTAAAACTAATCAAAATGACATTTACATTTCAACATATGGAAACAATTAACCAAATCATTCAATACAAAGAAGTAAATATGACATATACAGCCATAATATATTTCAAACTTCTTTCTAAGAAACTCCGGCTTTGATGTTAAACTGAAGGGGCACTTAGAGAGACATCTAAAGAGTCAAATATCCTAAAATTTACCAAAACATTAACCTGGAAGCCTCGCAGATGTTTCATTATCAAGGAATCAGCGTTTGGAGGGTTGATGCTAATCGGATGCGACACTCAGAAATTATCTGATGTTGCTTTATACTTTTCTCATAGTAATTTTGACCAGTTTTAATCTACAGTAATTAACTAATTAAGTAAATAAGCAAGCATGCAAACAAGATCATAATTAAGTAAGTAGGCAATTAAGATTAGAAAGTAAGAAATTAGATAATTTAAAACGTTAGAAAATAAGTAAATAAATAACAAAGTTTATTATTACCTTCTTCTCCGATCACTGGATACATTCACTAGGTATTTTAATAAAAAATTGGCACATTAAAACTTTCACAGCCTAAAATCAAGAAAATTATTCCTTTAAAGAAAACACGTCTATCCAGCACCGCCCTCTCTCCACTTCCAGACGCGGCTCCCTCCAAGGTGCTGCATTGCATGGTGTATGCGCACCTTGCAAATGCAGTCAATCCAGGCACATTCAACACCACCATCAATGAACTATTCAAACTTAACAACATGCCTTCCTTCGTTTTCCCTGACTGCACACCTTCAGCTGACATCCTCAGGATTCTTCCTAACGTCGTTAACTTCACAACTTCTGCCGACCTGTCTCCTACTGCCCAAGTAGCTGTTCCTGCACCTTCCACAACCTCCCACAGCTCATGCTGCCTCGACCACTGCCTCCCAACCTGATGTTACACCTCCAGTACACCTCGCCACTGCACCTGTCGACCCTAAGTCACCTGCTAGTACCATGGTAGACTCGGCTACTGAATACACGTTAGAGAATGAAGATGTTGACGAATCTAGCACACCAACATGGGAAAACCATACATTCTACACTGCTCCTTCAAACGCTGACACCATAACCTCCACTGAACTCGGTGCAGGTATTGTCAAGTTTTCCCGGAATTCCTCAAGCCTCTTCGACTCACTTTTGGAAACAAGACAAAACTTTATCACCTCTCTAGAAGCAACTTCAAGAGATTTGAAAATGGATCTACTACAAACCTGCCACCCGAATCGCGCCAAACAACACCACCAGTATGCTGCCCTCTGTTGTTCTTCCCTGCCTGCCCTGTCCTGCAACTAACCTGCTGCCAGCTTGTCAAGTCTGCTGACATACAACTTCCACAAGACCAGCGCAACTGAGCTTGCTATTCCTGTTTCTTAAGTCTGTCCTACGATCGCCTAGCTACTGGGTTAAGCCCTGGCTTAACCCAGGACACTCTTCTCCAACGATATTCTTCGCCTGTCAAGTCTTCCCCGCTCACCCCATTGGGGACTTACCTCTACTTTCTTGATCTTGAAGGGTAACCTCTTAATTGTTTTGATGCGATGCATCAAGCATTAAAGATTGAAGGAGCTCTCAATTATTTTATTTTAATCGGGTCAAATAGCGGAGGAATTCAGATTCGATGCAAGAACGGGAAGGATAAGTCAGATTTCATGGATCAAGAACCCCTCACCAGCAGCGAGGCATCCCATTCCCCCTTTCCTCTCTTTGGAAGCATAATTCAGTTACGTAATGAAAAATATTACTAAACGATTTCGAAATTAACCCTTTACCAGGTGGCAAAATGGCACCTATTCTCTCCATTATCAATACCAGCCTCTAAGTATTATACTCAAGTGTTGGAATTTTGATTTCGAACAGACGAGCCTTCCTAAAGTTATCTCATAGGAATGGTCTCAACGACACTGAGCAGGATTCACCTGCACTTGTTAATTGTTTCCCCAATCTTCACCAACAACCAGGTGGCAAGGGTTGAAAATCTGAAGGCGATCAGATAAGATATTTTAAAGTTTTACACGTAAAACGTTAACGTTATACCGAAGAAGGTGCAGGTTGCGGCATAAACTTTTTAAAGAATTCACTGAACACTTGAAAATTAAAAAAACAAACAGAAAACGCTTCACATACCGTGAATTTTCAATATTTCTTAATGCTCTATTTTGCCGTTCTATACTAATTATAATTATCTATAATCTACTAAAAAGTATTGAATGTTTCTTTTCAAACTATTTTTATAATAAAATCTTCAAAATCAACAAATTTGCATGTACAGAGTCCATGTTCAGTGAAAAAAAAAAATCAAATTAAGATACAGAAATGCTTTTGTGCTTGAAGCCGACCAGAAGAGGCATTCTCTAGTTATCACATCAACAATTAATTTATTATCATTGCCTGACTAAATTTTACATAGATGAAAGTGAGAGCCAGGCTGTCAATGCATGAAGCTAACAAAAGGTTATTACTCTGAATTCAACGATTCCAAGGATTTTAACAATCATAATTTAAAATGTGCAAGTAAACAGTTTAAAGCTATAGGTGCTTTTCCCTTCTTATGTAATTAAACAATACCAATATTTTTCAACTGATAAGATGAGGCATTGTTTACTTATGGAATGGAAATCACTAGTATCATTAATATTATTAAAATTGGCATAATGGGACTTATGCAGCTCAATAATAACATTATTCTTGTTTTCTGAAAAGCACAAAAGTGCTGAAGATTTGAAGCTGATCAAATGTATTCGCAGTTATGGCACAAATTTTTAACTATTCCATTTTGTTTCAATTTTTTTTTACCGAGTATATTGACAAATTTGACCGAAAAGAAATTCAATTTATTGGGTGTTATCCCGCCCTTTAGATACCTGAGAAATTAAATATTGAAACCATTCATTAGAGGTAGATTTACCTTATTTAAAGTGATTTAACAGTAACCTAAATGACTTTATTTTGCACATGAAATTGGCAGAGTTGGACCTAAACACCTGAATTACACCGTCATTGTGGAGTTAGCAAACTCTTGAATACCGCAGAGGATTTCAAAGTGAACAGAGGCATTGCAGGAGGCTGGGAAAAGGTTTAACACCAGTAAAAGTCTGATAAAACGGATTAGTAGTGGGAGTGTCATATTAACAAAAAAAATCAGTTATATTGAGCTTTTCAATTACACGGACATAGTCCGCTTAATAGATCAACTACTGTACATGCACAAACGTCCAATAAAAGAGACTTAGTTCGCTGTATTGTTGACACAACCGCAAATACAAAGAAAAAACTAATGCAGGCATGCTTTGATATCTCTTTCTTTCTCGTTTTCTCTATCCCCGCCTCTCTCTCTCTCTCTCTCTCTCTCTCTCTCTCTCTCTCTCTCTCTCTCTCTCTCTCTTCTCCCTTTCTCTTTCTTCCTCTCTTCATGGAAATGTTTAAAGTCTACCTTTTTACCTATCTTACCTGGAATGTGGTAGAGGGTGTGTGGAAGTGTGGGGGAGGGAGGGGTGAGTTGTGGGTGGATGTGGGCGGATGTGGGCGAGAGGATGACAGGCATACCGTACATGTACTAGAAACATGTACCTTGGAGACTTGCGACAACGATAATGTAAATATCAAGTGTACAATTCATTAAAAAGCTGGCTGGCTGGCTGGCTGGTGACTGGCTTCCTGACTGTCTTGCTGGCTGACTGATTAACTGGATTGCTGGCTGTCTAACTGGTTTGCTAGCTAAATGACTGGCTGACTGACAAACTGGCTGGCTGATTGGCTGACTGGCTGGCTGGCTAACTAGTTGGCTGGCTTCCTGACTAGCTAGCTGATTTATTTATTATCTAACTGGCTTGCTGGCTAGAGCTCTGTGTGGATGACTGTCTAACTGAATGACTGGCTGGCTGACTGCCTGCCTGCTTGCTCTTCCTTGTCCTACCTACTCTGTCTTGCCCTGTCTGCCCTTCTTGTAAACAATTGTTTCGTCTTTGGCAACATAAATTCCAGCTAGACACAGGAGGCTTGTCTCCACCACCATAATAAAAATGACCAGTTCCTGGACGATACCTGGACCATGCACATTTGCGATTTAGCGGAGTTGCTCTATTTTATTGAGTGAATGACAAGACAGCTGTTCAATATTGCAGATTTGGTCCACTCCATGGCTATTATAATCGGATATTCCATTAAACGTACATGTTGAGCCTTTGTCAGGCCATATTTTTTGTCAGTTTTATCAGATATCTGCTTTGTGGAAGAATATTTGTTTTTTCAGTCTTTTACTGTACTTCAGTCATAGGTACCTGCACAGGCCAATTGATCCTTGAATGTTGCCCTAGTTATTGTACATCAGTACTGAAAATTTGATGTTGATCGGATGAGACTTTCTCGTGTTACTGGAGAAATATTATTTTGATATCGTTTAGCAACCACTTAATAGGTGCCCCTTCAGGGATACCGCAGACACAGCGGTAATGCGAATAAATATATAATTTGTTATTCTGACTGATGAAGAACTCCTTTATTTTTAAATTTGTAAAATTATTAGGTATTTCAAGGAGGCTTTATCCACTGAGCTTAAAATTTTAAACTCTTGTGTAACTTAAGTAAGACTTCTGGAAGAATTAGCATCTGCAGGTGCCCAACATCTTTGACGAAAGTAGTTAAAAACCAATCCTGGCATCCTAGAATGGTTTTAATAATGTTAAAAATCCACAGAGGCACAACTTCAAGAGTTAAAAACAAAGGCGCAACACCCACTAAAAATAGTTTTTGTACGTGCAAATTTGTCAGTATATTAAAATAGTTTAAAAGCCTTGGAATTAATAGATTCTGTGAAATAACTGGAGAATACCTGCTCTAGTCGGCTTCACTTTCTCAATTAATAATAATATATGCAGGAAGAAGAGACAAGAAAATATGCTAGAGCAGGAAAGTCCAATAGGATTCATATAAGACATTACGGGCCTGCACTATGCTTAGCGTAGCCCAGGTCTTGGGTACAGCAGTAGGCGTCCTAACAGATTTTTTTTACTCTCTCCAGGGAAAAAAATAATATATAGAAAGCGATTACACCTTCTTGGACTCTGTATACTAGCTCAAGGGTAAGAGGAAATATTTTAAAAAATATTACAATATAATAAAAGAAACATTCAAGATAGAAAATTTAAATTTGAACTAGAAAATAAACACGAAATCGCCTGCATTTGAAACACCTACATTTGGCCACATACCTATAACAGGATCCATCATGTAGGGATACACATTACTAAATCATGTAATTCACTCCTGCATTACCCCCCAAAGAATCTAAATTCAGAAAAAAAATATAATTAAATGTTGGTAAAATGATAAGAGGACACAGGGACAAACCAAGTGAACATTGAGCAAAGTCACCATAGCAACCATTAAAAAACATAGGTTTCTCTCCACAGGTGGTCTACAAGGGAATCTCTGCCATAACCTCAGCTGGTATTGTGTGGTCACTCCTCAGACCTAGTCAGGAACACTCCAGGTGTCCGTTTGACACAAGTTCCTTCTGCAGATCGGAATGTCATTCTTTAGTTACCCTCGTTGTTTACTGCATATGACTGGGTTAATTTGTGGTAATAATGTGGCTCCCAACAGGAAAATTCTAAGTGGGACAGGATTTCTAGAAAATCGCTGGCATTTCTTTGGGGTACCTTGCTGCTGCTAAACCCTATAAAGATGATCTAGTTTGGCTACAGAATTCATACAATAACTCGAAACAAAATATTATACTAACAAAACAAAATAGCAGATCTAATAATCGAGAAGACTAGTAACACAATTACCAGACACAAGAAAAATGTACATACAGATATAAGCAACATATACAAAAATACAAATACATGAAACGTAAAACAAAATATAGGTGTCATGAGTAGGATATGAGAAAGAAAAAGGATCAGACGCTGTAAGACAGATGTGTAACTAATATAAGATAAATTAGTTTAAATCATTAGACACAGTAGAACAAAAGATAACAAAATATAGCAAACAATGTCTAGGAAACTAAGGGAATCAATAATAACATGAAAAATAGGTTAGATAAACTATAGGCTAGAAAACAGAGGGACGGAGATAGATTAATTCAGGTTAGAAGATAGATTAACAGGTTAGGTTAGGTAAGATTTGTTAGAAAACAGGACAAGTGTTTTCTGACGCGGGTCTTAGTCATATGATGACTTGCAGTTGACCAGCAGCAGGAAATCACATCTACTACCTATTCTGTATAGGCTAGCGAAGACCAAGTCATAGTTAGCATAGTATAGGTTAGCGAAGACCAAGTGATTTTTAATTCTTAATTATAACTAGTCCGACAATTAGCCCTAATCTCAAAAATATGTGTGTTAAATGTAATGGTACAAGTTACAAGGCACCTAGGTTTGGTGAGATGGTATTAACGTCTTAGCTCTGGGTCCCCAAGCTGCTATTTGTACTCTGCTATTCCTCAAGAAAACATATTTTTATCAATACATGGGCTTCTATAGCTATAATACACATGAACAATAGTTATAAACTCACTTTTTTAGTAGTAGGGGTACACATTCTACAGTTTCATCGCTTAACATTCTAATTATGAGTGAGAAGGGTTGCAATCCAGAGGGACCTGTATAGCATGAACCAGTAGGCCCACTGCAGGGCTCCTTAAGTTTTCTCCCTTTTAGTTCGTGTAGTGATCTCTGCCTCCTGCAACGTCATCAAGAACTTCCGCCTCACCTTCAGCAGTGTTTATCATTCTTATACTTCAGCTTCACATTGTTCCACACTCTGGAGCTGAACACTTCTCCAGGCTAAGGGACTGACCACCTCAAAAACTTCTTCTCCAAGATTGATGAATTGATTATATCACCTCTACAACGCCTACTGCCTCTGTATTTGACTAAAGAAGCCTGCTATGTAGGCGAAAAGTTTCAGTCAAAAATAACTTGTGGGTATTATATAACAATTTTGAACACATTGTAAGTCTGACTTGCTCCTGACGGTGATGGAGTTACCAGGGACTGTGAGGGTGACTTACCAGGGAGTGTGAGGGTGACTTACCAGGGACTGTGAGGGTGACGTACCAGGCACTGTGAGAGAGACTTACCAGGCACTGTGAGGGAGACTTACCAGGGACTGTGAGGGTGACGTACCAGGCGCTGTGAGGGAGACTTACCAGGCACTGTGAGGGTGACGTACCAGGCGCTGTGAGGGAGACTTACCAGGGACAGTGAGGGTGACGTACCAGGCGCTGTGAGGGAGACTTACCAGGCACTGTGAGGGTGATTTATCAGACACTGAAGGTGACTTACCAGGCACTGTGAGGGTGACTTACCAGTCACTGTGAGGGAGACTTAGCAGACACTGTGAAGGTAACTTACCAGGCACTGTGAGGGTGACTTACCAGGCACTGTGAGGGTGAATTACCAGGTACTGTGAGGGTGAATTACCAGGTACTGTGATGATGACTTACCCAACACTGCAATGGTGACTTACCGATCACTGTGAGGGTGAATTACCGAACATTGTAAGGAGTGAATTACCCAGCACTGTAAGGATTACTTACCCAGCACTGTAAGGGTGACGAGACGAGAGAGCTTGTGTACAGTGTTAACCTGACACTCGTACACTCCAGCGTCTCTAAGCTGAGTACACTTCAACACCAGAGTCCACTCATCGCCGTCCTCAGCGTGAACCACCTGAAAAACACACAGCTTGTTTTGATTCTTATTACATTCTGCTAAAAAAAAAAAAAAAAAAACTGCAACCCTTGTGTATTTTGTTATGTTTGGCTTGAGGCCTATTGATTCAACTCATCTTCCCAAGAGAAGGTTGCTATTTTAAAATTATTAACCACCATGGAAAAAACAAGATTGAGACACCCACAATATTGGTTCTTTGGTTGTTGTGCTCAAGTCATTTCCCGTTTTCTTTTCGAGAACTGAATCTCTCGAGTTCTCTAGAGTTTTTTTTTTCTCTTTTAAACGTTGACTTAATTTTAACCAGCCTAAACCTAGTGGATACTCATTTATGAACTAGAAGATAGCTAGCTTTCTCTTTATATACAGTGATATATGCTTCTGAGAGCATTTATCACCTAGCTCGCTAGGTGAACAGCTGCTAGGTGAACAGGTATCTACTTGCTGCTAGTCTAGCAGCAAGTAGGTACCTGGGTGTTAACTGACTGGCGTGGGTCGCATCTTTGGGACAAAATTTACCTAATTGGCTGAAATGCTCTGCATAAGAAGCTCCTGATTATGCAGAACATTTCGGGAAATTAGGTAAATTTTGTAGTGTATAGTATCTCACTGATGTCAGTTAGGTCCGTATAATTTGTATGGTGTACTTGTAGAAATAAAGATTATTAGTAGTATAAAGAGAGGTTGAGAAGTACTGTCACCGAGACTCTGTGTCAGGAAATGGGAATAAACTAAAGATAAAACCCCTTCATGGGTGAAGAGGGATCCTTAAAGGGGGATACCCACTTCCTACACATTCATTTTTTTAAATATTCCTTTTCCGTTTATTTACAAAAAAAAAGGAGAATAGTTCAAGGAATTTTTTAGTGTTTAAACTTTATTTCTATGATTTTTCTAAGACGAATTGTGGGAAATTACGTATTTCTCCAAAATTTAGAACCACTAAAAAAACTGTCGCATATTTTGCGTTGTTTTGGTGTTTTGTAAATAGTTATATCATCAACAATATTTGTTTGAAGGTAGAAAAATCATTATCATGCAACTGCTTAAGGCTAAAATGGGTGGTTGTTAGAAAAATTATGGCCATTTGAAGATGCACTGCCGTGTGTTTCACGACTCACTTACCATGGTTCAAGCCTCACCCGTTCCCTGATTTGGATTCACATTATTTCAACGACTACATCAGCAGTAATTTATTTGCGTATCCGTATCACATCCTATATGTAGAAGGATCGTGAAGGTCATGAAAGCGGACAAAATATCTTAATGAGCATTAACGTCGATCGTTCAAAGTTGCGATGGCCTCTTTATATAGGCACTCAACCGGGAAGGAATGAAAAGCAACTAGAGACATCCGCAACCCTGGATGATACATTGGATCAAGTTTAGAAAGAGTTGCGGGAGAGACTGCAGAATATATCTGGTTGCCATAATCCGGTTTCGATAAGATTAGAACAGAATGAAGACGAAGGAATGTTCGTCTATCAGCACCTCCCCCCCTTCCCCCAAGAAAGATAGGCAAGAGTTCTAAGAAGGTTCAGCCAGCTATGGCAAGTTGCTTTCAGAGAGTTTATATGATGTTTCCAAACTAAAGGTCAAAAAACTTGCCCATATATCGTTCAGGGATACGGGAATCTTAGGGCATTAAGGCAACACAAAGTCTTGTTAAAGTAATTTGATGTGTTTCAGCAACAGAAAATTTAATCCCATGAGCAGTGGTCCAGTGGGAAACACGGTCAATAACATTCTGGACATAGACAGTTACTAGGTGACAGTCAGCGCCTACACAAGCTATAGCAAAGTCAACGACATAAACTGACGCCTGTATATTAGATGGGATAACAGAGGGACAACTTCAGCCTGGACAAATTCAAGGGAAAACACATTATAAAGCCGGACATAGAAATGTCTCTCAGTGAAATTTTTTTTAAGGTCTAAGGAATATATCACCAGGTAGTGGCATACGGTTTTCCAGATCAAACAAGACTACAATAACCAACTGTTTACTAGCAAAGGCAATACAAATATAGGTATCTAAACGGAGTAAGGAGTTAATAGTTAATCAGCCCAATACGAAAGGCAAATTGACAAGTAGAAAGACAATTATGCGTCTCCAAATATCACACCGTTACCAGACGTTCCAGCAACTTGTAAGCTGCACTAGTAAGAGCAATGGGTTAATAGTGGGAGGCATCAAGACCCGAATTACCTGGTACCTGAAAGCTCAAGATGATTTCTAATTACTGCGGTAACTTCACTAAGGTTCGCAATGCAGAAACCGGCAGCTTCAAGAACGGGAGCTGGGTCTGGAGAGTACCTGTCACTCAGTTTCCTCACATTTGTTTTTTTAATGCACTCAGAGGAAGTGGAAATAACGGTAGAAACATAATCCCGGCAAAATGTTCGTTTGCTTCGTGGCTTACACGCTTAAAATCAAGGAGCCGCTCTGTGATGAATATTAATCAATTGTAATGATAATGACCCCACAGCACGCTTCAAATGCCCTGCACCAAGGTACGCATTTCCGAGAATGTCTTCTCGAGGTTTGGGGAATTGTATTTGAAGCCAAAACAGAGGTTTGGCACGAGTAAAGGACCCAATCCGCTCGATCGATCTGAAAACCTGGGAAACGAGGCGGTCGGAAAAATGAAGTGATGGAGGTAGGAAAGAAATCAGAAGATCAACATCAGGAATAAATAATAATCAAGAAGGAGATACAAAAAGCAAACTATATACCACTTGTTCAGGTAGATACGGGCCGTAGTGTAAAGTGCAGCGAAGTATGAACAAAGATATGAGAATGTAGTATGCCGGTGAGCACAAGAAGTGCACTTTCATTAAATGTCCCATAGAGAAAAGGATCTAGTCACTGCAGTAAGGTACACCCTGAGGTGGGGAAGACAACGACGCCGAGTAATTTTGGTTCTTGTAAACAAACACATACAGGGGAGAGGAACACCTGAAGTTCTCCCCGATTATCCCTGAGTCCTCTAATATTCCACTGTAAGAAAGCCATGATCTGTGAATAGAAGTAGAGCAGTCACAGTAAACAGGAGTTGTCTACAAACTAGGAAGGTCTGTAAAATAAATGTGTGGAAGTAGCGGGAAATTAGCAAGTAGCGAATTACGAATAATCTGTGAAGAATGGCGTTGTGTAGAAGGTTGAGTTAGTTGAGAATGTGAAGTGTTGGAGGGGTAGATAGGTGCCCATCACTGGATTTGTCTCCTCGATATGCGGAGATGGCTTCAACTTATTCAGATGGAAGGGAAGCTGCAGGAACCGTAGCGTTAGAGGAAGAAGATGTAGGATGAACAAAGATCGGAGAGACAACAGAAGTTACTAAAGAAGAGGAAGATAAGGAAAGATTAGAGGTATCTTGGTGAGAAGAAACTTGAATGAGGAGAGGAGAGGGAGCATCTGTACGTAGGATGGATGACTATCCACAATGGTAATAGAAGTATTACGAGGTAAAGGTCTAGACTCAGAGACAACAAAATTAAAGCGTTGGGGAAATGATATGTGAATTAGGGCTCAAGAAGAATTGTACTTAGGTGATGCTTTGCACTTTGGAGAAGTAGGAATAAGAGATAATTTAGTTGGTGAGGGTGCGTACACGAAGAAACGTGCCCCTAAGATGAAAAAATAATGACTGTAGGAGGCGACTAGGTATGAATCTCAGAGCCTAGGACTGTAAAAAAGGGTTAGACACAAAGGTAACTGTGTCAATAGGTACCACAGAGGTGATTGTAAGAGTTGGTACTACCGAGGTTTGGGGCACGTCTAGCAATCCTTGGAAGTCACTCATGAAGGCAGAGATGGGAAACTGTCATGGTATAAGAGAAACCATATTTATCTTCAAGGCAGCAGATCACCCTTTCTCGTAAGATAACCAGGCAATGGCAAGAATATGCAGGGTTCCTCTCTTTACAGTTAAAGATGGACTGCTGAAATACTTATAACTGACACATATATAAATACCTTTTCGGTTCATGATCATGTAATCAACATTTTCCAGGTTTGATAATATCCAAATGATTTAACAACAATTATACAATATGTTTTAATGAAAAGCTGGGAAAATAAGCATGATAAATGATATCTCTGTTTCAGAAGTATGTAAGACTGTGATTTCTTAGGAAAAAATCACAAAAAAGCGATATTGAAAATTTGAAATAAAACCTGAGCACTCTGAAGTATTATGGGTACTAATATAAATGAGAAACCCAAGCATTTTATCAAAGCATTTGAAAATGCAACTTAAACAAATATTACAAGAACACTTTACCTAAAACTTCATCTTTATTCCATAGTTGTAATTTATAATCAGGCATGTTCTAAATAAATACAAGAGTACATCAAAATTAATCCTCCTAAAATTTCTATAAACAATAATTTTTGTTTATTATTTTTATTTGTATTAATTGGTGAAGGAGAAATAATAACAGTTTGAATAATAGCAAAAGTATTTGCTGTAGTAGTAGAAGGTGCCTCACTAATAGCAATAAATGCCTCTCTTGTATTAGTAGCAGTAATAATACGTAGAAGTTGTATTAGTATAGTAGCAGCAATAGTAGCAGTAGTAGTCGTAATAGTAGCAGCAATAGTAGCAGTAGTAGTCGTAATAATAATAACAGTAATTTTATTATAAGATGTTGAAGTAATAGTAATAGTAGTAGTAATATTGGAAGTACCAATAGTAGTCGTAGTAAATAGTAGTAGTAGTGGCAGTAGAATAGTAGCAGTAGCAGTACTATTGCTATTAGTAGCATTTGTTAAAATATTAAAGCTTATACTAAATTCTTTTTTATCAACATAATTTAGCTACTATCATAAATAAAAACTGTGATCGTTGGGATGAGATTGATGAAGCGGCAGGAAAAACAGTGCAACACACACTCAACACAAGGCCGTGCAACTGACAGCCATTCATGCCTTTTTAAACTCAATTCCTAAATATTTTACATTTTTGTTTTTGCCCTGTGTTTACTCACGTAGTGTCCTAATTTAAATACCTTTTAGTTCAGCAACACAGGCAACAGATAGCTGCAGTTGAATGTTAGCTGCAATAATCGAGAGGATTGTTGTTGCAGGATACGAGACACGTACCTCGATCGGTTTCACTCAAATCGACAAACTTTTTCCTACATAGAAAGTAAATGTGCTGTATTTCTATAAAAAACTAACATCTGTATGTCAGATTTGTTGCATGTTTCTATCACTAGCCCCGTAATTATAACTATACAGAAAATGTTTATTTAGGTAAAGACTTAAATTGTTTGGATTGGAGAATGTACATCTCCAATATACTTAAATTCTAAATTTAAACAATAAATATATTTTTTTAACTTAAATTTCTCTGTTTTTGTTACCTAGAAATATTTTCACAAATTAATCTTAATACTGATTATCTTAGAGTTAATGATCCCCGACCAGCTGGTGCCTTAATAATGAGAATGTGTTTTGGGAAATAAATATCGAAATTACAGCGTTCTACAACATGAATTATTTAGCGCCAGTTACTGCACAGCATTTGGAGAATTTCTTCTTCTTCTCCTTCTATTTGTCTTCTTCTTCTTCTCGTACTTCTTCTTTTTCTTCTTCTTCTCGTACTTCTTCTTCTTCTTCCTCCTCCTATTCTTCTTCTTTTCTTTTTCATTTTCTTCTTCTTATATGTCTTCTTCTTATTTTCCTTCCTCTATATATACTCATCTATATGTAAATGCAGGGGTCGAGTCACATCCTCTTTCCCTAACTCTTCGCTGGTCCCTACTTGGTCCACACTCTCCTTGCTTCAAGTGTGTTATCGTAACTCTTCTTAAAGCTATGTATGAATTCTCCCTCCACTACATCACTTTCTAACCTCCCTGTGACTCATCTGAGCTTTCAACTTCCAGTTGTGCCCTCTTGTTTCCCTATACCATCACTGAAATATTCTGCCCCTGTTCACCTTGTCAGCTCATCACAGTATTTTGTACGTCGTTATCATATTTCCCCTATCCATCCTGTCCATTCACTCTCCACAGGGGACACTGATCTGTAGTTCAATGGTTCGTGTCTGTCTCCTATTTTAAAAATTGGGAATATGTTTGCTGTCTTCCATACCTTAGGTAGTCGCCCTGTTTCGATAGATGAGTTGAAGATTGTTGTTAGTGGTACACATAGCGCCTCTGTTCCCTCTCTCAGGTCCCATGGAAAGAAGCTATCGGGCCTCATCGCCTTTGAGGTATCTAGCTCGCTTAGCAGCCTCCACTTCTTCCTCGGTTGTATGTATTGTGTCTAACACTTGATGGTGTACCCCACCTCTCTGTCTTTTTGGTGTCCCTTCTATCTCCTCCGTGAACACTTCATTGAATCTCATGTTGAGCTCTTCACATACTTCGCAGTCGTTTCTTGTGATCTTCCCTCCTTCCTCAGCTTTATTACCCTGGTCCTTAACTGTTGTTTTCCTCCTGATGTGGCTGTACAACAGCTTCGGGTCACAGGCTTTCGCTGCTATATAGTTTTCGTATTGTCGTTGAGCCTCCCTTTTATCTGTGCATATTCTGGTGTGTATTTGTGTGTGCGTGTGTGTGTGTGTGTGTGTGTGTGTGTGTGTGTGTGTGTACTCACCTATATGTACTCACCTATTTGTGTATGCATGGATCGAGTCATAGCTCTTGGCCCCACCTCTTCACTGATCGCTACTAGCTTCTCTCTCCCTGCTCCATGAGCTTTATCATACCTCGTCTTAAAGCTATGTATGGTTCCTGTCTCCAGACTATTCCACTTCCTGACAACTCTGTGACTGAAGAAATACTTCCTAACATCCCTTTGACTTAACGGAGTCTTCAACTTCCAATTATGACCATTTGTTTCTGTGTCCCATCTCTAGAATATCCTGTCTCTGTCAACTTTGTCAATTCTTCGCTGTATTTTATATGACGTTACCATGTCTCCCGTAACCTTCCTGTCATCCAGTGTCGTCAGGCCGATTTCCTTTAACCATTCTTCGTAGGACATTTACCTTATCTGCGGGATTAGTGATGTTGCAAACCTTTCTCTAATTTATTGACGTGCTTGACCAGGTGTGGGTTCCAAACTGGTGCTGCATACTCCAATATGAGCCTGACGTACACGGTGTACAGAGTATTGAACGATTTCTTACTGAGGTGTCAGAACGCTATTTTTAGGTTTGCCAGGTCACAATATGCTGCAGCAATTATCTGGTTCTTGTGCGCCTCAGGAAATGTGTTCGCTATTATACTCACGCCAAGATCCTTTTTGAGTGAGATTTGCAGTCTTTGGCCACCTAGCTCATATTCGATCTGCATTCTTCTTTGCCCTTCCCCGATCTTCATGACTTTGCATTAGGTAGGGTTAAATTCCAGAAGCCAGTTTCTGAACCATGCTTGCAGCCTGTCTAGGTCCCTTTGTAGTCATGCCCTATCCTCATCCAATTTAATTCTCCTTATTAACTTCACATCATCTGCAAACAGGTATATTTCTGAGTCCATCCCTTCCGTCATGTCATTCACATATACCAAAAACAGGACTGGTCCTAGGACTCACCCTTTTGGAACTCCGCTCGTCACAGGCGCCCACTCTGTCAACTCGTCACGTACCATGACTCGTTGTTGACTCCATGTCAGGTATTCTCTAAGTCATTGTAGTACATTTCCTGTTATGCATGCCTGATCCTCTAGCTTTTGCACTAATCTCTTGTGAGAAACTGTGTCGAAGGCCTTCTTGCAGTCCAAGCAAATGCATCTACCCACCCCCCTCTCTTTCATGTCTTACTTCCGTTACCTTGGCATAAAACTCCAGTAGGTTTGTGACACAGGATTTCCCTTCTCTGAAATCGTGCTGGTTGTCATTTATAAGCTAGTTCCTTTCTAGGTGCTCCACCACTCTCTTCCTGATAATCTCCTCCATGACTTAGCATCTATACACGTCAGTGACACTGGCCTGTAGTTTAATGCCTTGTGTCTGTCTCCTTTCTTCCATACCTCAGGTAGTTGGTCAATTTCATTGGATGTGTTGAAGATTGTTGTTAGTGGCACACACAGGGTCTCTGCACCCTCTCTGAGGACCCACGGAGAGATGTTGTTTGGTCCCATCGCCTTTGAGGTATCAAGTTCATGTAGCAGCTTCTTCACCTTCTCAGCTGTGTGTTTTTCATCCAGCAATTGTTGTTATTTCCATTGTTGTTGTACCCCTCTATTCCAACTTCCTGAGTCCTTTCTGTCTCCACAGTAAATACTTCTTTAAATCTCATGTTGAACTCCTCACGTACTTCTTGGTCGTTTCTTGTGAACTCCCCACATTCCTTCCTCAGCCTGATTAGTCCTTGACAGTTTCGGGTCAGACTTGACTTCCAATGTTATGTCGTTTTCGTATTGTCGCTGGGCCTCTCTCCATATCTGTGCATACTCGTTTCTGGCTATTCGACTAATTTCTTTATTTTCCTGGGTCCTTTGTGTTCTTTACTTTTTCCATTCTCTAGCACACTTAGTTTTGCCTCCCTAGACATTTGGGTGATTCAAGGGCTCATTCTGGTCTTTATTATTTGTGTTTCCCTTGGGAACAAACCTCTCCTCTGCCCTCTTGCATTTTGTTCTCACATAGTCCACCATTTCGTTTACTTATTTTCCTAAAAATTTCCTAAATTTCCCATTGAACCTCTTGCAGGAAGTTCCTCATGCCTGTGTAATCTTACCTTTTGAAGAGTGACTTTTTCCATCCTACCCCAGTTACCCTCTCCATTTGCAACTGTACTATGCATTCAAAGCTCAGAACCACTTGATCACTTGCACCAAGGTGTCCTTTCATATGTGATATCCTCGATGTTCTAACTACTCTAGGTGAATACTAGGTCCAGTGTTTCTGGTTCATCCTCACCTCTTTCTCTGAAAGTGTCCCTAACATGTTGAGTCATGTTGATGATGATGTGTGTTTGTGAACATTTGAGTTTGTGCGTGTGTGCGTCAAAGGGTAAGCAGAAGAATATATAGGGATTCGAACCTTTATCCTGGCAGTAGCAGACCCAGTGCTGTACCACTGTCCTAAAAATCTTTCAATACAAAACTGGTTTACAACGAGCACATCTGTGACTTCGTTGAATCAACGGCACCAACTGTAACTTCAGTATCTCTTCCCAAAGCTCCGGAAACTTCCAGGTTTATCATTTATCAGATCCCCCATAGTTAATGAGGGATATGAGTATCAATGTACCATGAAAAGTTTTGGGATGTGGGAAGAGACAGTAGTTGTCAGAGTTGATTTCGCTAATACAACCACACACAAACGAACTCAGACACAGATCCACAGACACAGACACACACACACACACAGTGTCAGAGAATGGAAAAGGTACAGAAGGCAAAGAACCCAAGTAAACAAAGAGATTAGTAGAAGAGGGAGGCCCAGAAACAGTTCGAAAACGACATAGCATCGAAAGTTAAGTCCGACCCGAAACTGATGTACAGTCACATCAGAAGGAAGACAACAGTTAAAGACCAGGTGATAAGGCTGAGGAGAGAAGATGGGGAACTCACAAGTAACGATCAAGAGGTATGTGAGGAGCTCAACTTGAGGTTTAAGGAAGTATTCACAGTAGAGGAAGGAAGGCAGCTGGGTAGACAGGACGGGGTGCGTCACCAACAAGGGATGTATCAAGTGCTAGAGGGCATACACACAACTGAGGAGGAGGTGAAGCAGTTACTCAGTGACCTTTATACCTCAAAGGCGATTGGTCCGGACAATATCTCCCCGTGGGTTCTTCAGGAAGGATCTGAGGTACTGAGTGTGCCACTTACCATAATATTCAACACATCCCTTGAAAATGGGCAGATACCTGTGGTATGGAAGAGGCCAACGTAGTCCCCATCTTTAAAAAAGGAAACAGAAAAGAGGCACTAAACTATAGACCGGTGTCACTTACATGTATAGTGTGCAAAGTCCTGGATAAAATCATCAGGAAATGAATGGTGAAGCACCTCGAGCTGAACAGGATAATAAACACCAGACAGCACGGATTCCGGGAAGGCAAATCCTGTGTAACAAACCTCCTAGAGTTCTATGATAAAGTAACAGAGGTAAGGCAAGAGAGAGAAGGGTGTGTTGATTGCATTTTCCTGGACTGCAGGAAGGCCTTCGACACAGTTCCTCACATGAGATTAGTAAAGAAGTTGGAAGAACAAGCATGTATAACAGGAGGGGCACTGGAATGGATCAGGGAATACCTCACAGGGAGGCAACAACGGGTCATGGTGCGTGATGAGGTATCACAGTGGGCGCCTGTGACGAGCGGCGTACAGCAGGGGTCAGTCCTAGGACCAGTGTTATTCTTGGTATATGTAAATGACATGACGGATGGGATAGACTCAGAAGTGTCTCTGTTCGCAGATGATGTGAAATTAATGAGGAGAATCACATTGGAAGAGGACCAAGCAGGACTTCAAACAGACCTGGACAAGCTTGACATCTGGTCTAGCAACTGGCTTCTCGAATTCAATCCCACCAAATGCAAAGTCATGAAGATCGGAGAAGGGCAAAGAAGACCGCTGACAGAGTACAGGCTAGGCGGACAAAGGCTACAAACCTCGGCAAAGGAGAAAGACCTTGGGGTGAGTATAACGCCAAGCACGTCTCCGGAGGCACAAATCAACCAGATAACTACGGCAGCATATGGGCGACTGGCAAACCTAAGATTAGCGTTCCGTTAACTTAACAAGGAATCGTTCAAGACATTGTACACCGTGTACGTCAGGCCCATACTAGAATATGCAGCACCAGTCTGGAACCCACACCTGGTCAAGCACGTAAAGAAACTAGAGAAAGTGCAAAGGTTTGCGACAAGGTTAGTTCCACAACTCAGGGGTCTGTCCTATGAAGAAAGGTTGAGGCTATGACTAACAACACTGGAGGAAAGAAGGGTCAGAGGAGACATGATAACGACATACAAAATACTGCGGGCAATCGACAAGGTAGACAGTGACAGGATGTTCCAGAGAGGGAACACAGAAACAAGGGGACACAACTGGAAGTTGAAGACTCAGATGAGTCAAAGGGATGTTAGGAAGCATTTCTTCAGCCACAGAGTAGTCAGGAAGTGGAATAGTCTAGAGAAAGATATAGTGGAGGCAGGAACCATACATAGTTTTAAGACGAGGTATGATAAAGCTCATGGAGCAGGGAGAGCAGAGACCCAGTAGCGGACAGCGAAGAGGCGGGGCCAGGAGCTGAGTCTCGACCCCTGCAACCACAATTAGGTGAGTACACACACACACACACACACACACACACACACACACACACAGGCACAACTTCAAAGGGATCTGGACGCATAATATGCACACACGTTCACTCTCTCCCTTTTCTCTCTTTCTACTCTTTCTTTTCCTATCTCTCCCTTCCCCAAATCCCCCTCTCTTCCTCCCTCCCTTCCCCCTTTTTCTCCCTCTACCCCCTTCCTACTCGTTCTCTCCCTCTGCATCACTCTCCCTGTTCCCCACCCCCATCTAACCATCTCTCTCCCCACCTTCCACCCCCCTCTCTCTCTCTCTCCCTCTCTCACTGCTTCTCCAGCATCCATTCTCCATCCCTCTCCTAGGTCTTCCCCCAGAACAACTCAATAAAAGTCAAACCCACCCTCCTTTTCTACCTCTCCCATCTTCCTCCCCCCCCCTATCAATGTCTCTCTCCCTCTATCTTTCTCTCTCCCTCTCTCTTTCCCTCTCTTTCTCTCCACCTCTCTACTACTTTCTTGCTACCTCCTGTCTCGCACACATACACACACACACACACACACACATATACACACACACACACACACACACACACACACACACACACACACACACACACAACACACACTGGAGTTTTATGATAAGGTAACAGAAGTAAGACACGAGAGAGAGGGGTGGATAGACTGCATTTTTTTGGACTGCAAGAAGGCGTTCGACACAGTTCCTCACAAGAGGTTAATGCAAAAGCTAAAGGATCAGGCACACGTAACAGGAAAAACACTGCAATGGATCAGAGAATATCTGACAGGGAGGCAACAACGAGTCATGGTACGTGACGAGATGTCAGAGTGGGCACCTGTGACGAGTGGAGTTCCACAAGGGTCAGTCCTAGGACCTGTACTGTTTTTGGTATATGTGAATGACATAACGGAAGGGATAGACTCAGAAGTGTCCCTGTTTGCAGATGATGTGAAGTTAATGAGAAGAATAAAATCAGTCGAGGATCAGGCAGGACTACAAAGAGACCTGGACAGGCTGCAAGCCTGGTCCAGTAACTGGCTCCTTGAATTTAACCCTGCCAAATGTAAAGTCATGAATATCGGGGAAGGGCAAAGAAGACCGCAGACAGAGTATAGTCTAGGTGGCCAAAGACTGCAAGCCTCACTCAAAGAAAAGATCTTGGGGTGAGTATAATACCGAGCACATCTCCTGAGGCACACATCAATCAGATAACTGCTGCAGCATACGGGCGGCTGGCAAACCTAAGAATAGGTTCCAATACCTCACTAAGGAATCATTCAAGACTCTGTATACCATATACGTCAGGCCCATACTGGAGTATGCAGCACCGGTTTGGAACCCACACCTGATCAAGCACGTCAAGAAATTAGAGAAAGTGCAAAGGTTTGCAACAAGACTAGTCCCAGAGCTAAGGGGATTGTCCTACGAAGAAAGGTTAAGGGAAATCGGCCTGACGACACTAGAGGACAGGAGGGTTAGGGAGACATGATAACGACATATAAAATACTGCGAGGAATAGATAAGGTGGACAGAGACAAGATGTTCCAGAGAGGGGACACAGAAACAAGGGGTCACAATTGGAAGTTGAAGACTCCTATGAGTCAAAGGGATGTTAGGAAGTATTTCTTCAGTCATAGAGTTGTCAGGAAGTGGAATAGCTTAGAAAGCGACATAGTGGAGGCAGGAACCATACATAGTTTTAAGACTAGGTTTGATAAAGCTCATGGAGCAGGGAGAGAGAGGACCTAGTAGCAATCAGTGAAGAGGCGGGGCCAGGAGCTATGAATCGACCCCTGCAATCACAAATAGGTGAGTACAAATAGGTGAGTACACACACACAGGACAGGCGTTCAGTCAAAGCAGTCACGCGCGTTTTGAGCTCCGCTAAATTGGGTGGTTTTGGGTGGTCCTAGGGGGAATCAGAGTGCAACAAACAGGCGTGGGCATAGGCTAAAGTGTCATACTCATTTAAAACCAAAAAGCAGGGAAATACGAGTGATCGCAGAGGGAAAACACACAGTAAATAGTGAAAGTGCAGTGAGGGGAACCGGTGATAGGCCTAACAGCGGTTGCCACACAGCAGGAAGTGGGGAATATATCGTAGTGAGATATAACACAGTGGGGAGCATATCTACTGGAGGTACCCAAGTAAGG